>JAJHUR010089209.1:0-24710 GCA_027495735.1 Lutjanus campechanus | reverse complement strand
GCCACCCATGACCCTGTCACCGGTTCACCACTGTTCCTTCCTTGGACCACTTTTGATAGATAGTGACCACTGCAGACCAGGAAAACCCCACAAGAACTGCAGTTTTGGAGATGCTCTGACCCAGTCTTCTAGCCATCACAATTTGGCCCTTGTCAAACTGAAATCCTTACACTTGCCCATTTTCCTTGCTTCTAAAACATCAACTTTGAGGACACAATGTTCACTTGCTGCCTAATATATCTCACCAACAGGTGCCATGATGAGGATATAATCAGTGTTAATCACTTCACCTGTCAGTGGTCATAATGTTATGCCTGATTGGTGTATGTTGTGTGTGTGCCTGTATGTCTCTATGTGGATTTACTTTCTCACACAAACATATTCTGCGCTACTGTTAGATTACAGTAGTATGAAACAGTCCTTGACCTCTTGATAAATTACATTTTTGAAACAGGTGTTTTAAAAATGAAATTTATAGGTGGTTTTTGGCATGAACGGTAAAGAATCCTCTCTGCTTCAGTTCTGTCTGCTACAACAATGTTGAGTCATTAAGTACAATAAGATGGTCCCAGAGTCCACTATAATTGACATTTGTAAAAGGGGTATTATTTCACAACACAAATAATTAAAATCCTCTCAGAACTAAAAATATCATTCCTCACATGTTAATAAACAAGAGCATATATGATTTTCATGGTAAAAAAAAACAATTGATAATCAATATTTGACATACCTTTCCTGTTTACATAAAATGTGCTTGCTGCTATGCTGGCCGTTTTGGATGAAAAGAAAGAGGAAGTTCCCAGCATACCACTCTAACACATGATACATCACTGGAAAGCTCAGAATGTCCTCTGTACAGTACAGCAGGAATTGATAGAGTAGCTCAAAAGAATAAAAGGAGGTGAATGTGAACACAATGTCCACAATAAAGGACATAAGTCAATGGGCTGGGTCTCAGGAGGATATTGTTACTAATATTTCAGTATGTATATTTACTGGTTAAACTGAAATTTTACTGGTTATTTTATAGTACAATTGTACTGAAAATGTGTGGATCGATACGAGATACAGCAGGTATACAAGAAGTTACCTGTGAATCCCTTAATCATTATTTTCATGATGCAATCTGCATTATGACGACCAGAATCACAAATAAACTAATTTAAGATTGAAATGTCATCTGAAGATAACTTTATATTGGCAACTGAGATATACGTGTTTTTATACAGTATATGTATATATATATACTGTATATACACACACATATGTATATATATATATATATATATATATATATGCACCTGCACATTGTAATCACTCTGATTTTGAAAACAATTACAAGCAAGTAAGCACTTGCTAACAATTTAATGGATTTTGTATGTTATATTAATTCAGATTATAGTGATCAAGCTGTTTTTTCCGACCACAAGATGAAATAAAAAGGTTCCTGTTTTGAAAGAACCAAATCAAGAGAAGTGTGCCAAATGTTCCAAAAGCAATTAACAATATCTGTGTTTGTTTCTAAAATAATAATTAGTCAAATACCCAATACATCTAATATGATACAAACATAAAATCTTTTTTTCCTTTTTCAACCAATTTATTTAAAAAAAAAAAAGTCAGTTGATGAGAAGCTAGTTTGTTATTTTTTACAAGCTTATATTTGTTTGTCTCAAAATTGACCATTTTGAGCAACAATAAGCAGGATCAGAGTTCGGTTGCAGTGTTTATGTTCAGTATCTTCAAAATGGCAGACATCTGGATTGATGATGTGCCGTGAAAACTCCATTGGAGAGGCTCTGTTAACTAAAAGGGACTGGACCTTTATTAGAGTCAACACCTGTGTCTAACCTACTGTTTCATATCAATATAGCTGCCATGGAAAAGGTCTGTTGTGCCTCCTGCCACGTCTGCCTTCTCTTCGTTCTTCTTTTCTGCTTCTCTTGTTTTTTCTCTCGCTTCTTTGCTTCGCTTGGTTTCCTCTCCCTCCCTCATTTCTCATTATTTCCTCCATAATGAGATCAGAGCATTAGTCCATCATGGGGTCAGTTTAAAAAAAGCGTTCAATTCAACCACTCATTTAACCCCTCAATTGAACAGACACCCCACATCACTGTTTTGTTTGCTTCTGCACAAATAGAAGTGTTCAATTCTTCATTGTATTTCTCAGTATTTTCCTCCCCTGAGAGCTAATTCATTAAATGACATTTATTGTGTATTAATGGACACTTACGGCTGAGTGCCCACAGTGTAACTCCTCTTTTTCCTTTTTTCCCCTCATGACAACTTGGCTGGGGGGTGCAATCTTTTTTATACTCACACATCCACACATTTATTCAGCCTTCTTTGTTGTCTTAAGAAGAGCCTAATTGAAAAACTGGGCATGCTGAGGGGGCAGTGGTAAGTGAGATTCATGACGCGTCGCGGACATGAGGTCGTATATCATAGTTTGTGAGGCGGGCGACAGAAGTTGCCATTATTGGATCAGCACTGCTTCATTAAGTCTCCACACGACACAGTCTGCCGCTAACGCCTGTGGACAGAGAGACGAAGGGAGAGAGGACTGAGAAGGAAAGGATGGACATAAGCTGGGAGGGAAGGAGATGTAGAGGAGGAGATGGAGGGAAAGAGACAAGGCAAAAGAATCTGAGAGCAGAGTGATGGAGGAGAGAGATAAAATAGTTGTGCAGAGAGAAGAGAGAGATTGAACGAGAGACTGAAACGGTGGCATGAAACCACATAATTTTCTGTAATTCAAGGTAATTTAATGATTTTTTCAGGCAGATTATCTGATGTAGAAATCGGTGAGTAAGGAAACAATGCATTAGGGATAATGGCCTGCAGCTTCCTGTTAATGCTGCCTTAGTCAACATTTCCACAACAACTCAAAGCTGTGTGTTGGCAACCCCTTTGATAGCCCACCGCATCCAAGGTTTAGAGGTAGATTTCCATCCAACCATCTGTCTGTCTCATTTGTAGGGTTGAGTACGGAACTTTGTACTTTTAAAAAGGTACCGACTGAATTACTACTGAGGACTGATTCACGATAAATCAATCTGTGCTAAATTTCAGTACTTGAGAGCACATCTTGGTGAGGGGGAAAGAGTATAGAGAGCAAGAAAGAGTGAGACTCTCCCCATCACAGACTAGGCTGACCTGATGTCTAGAAAAATTCAGGACAGTCAAGAATTACAAGCAGATATCCCGAATCCCATCCTGTTTGTCCCAAATATTAACAGTTATAATAATAGATAATATAAACCACATATGAATCTGTGAAAATATTCTGATCTGATCGGCAATGTGGCTATAATTCCTGCTTTTAGTTATTAAAAGTGTCCTGTTCATGTTTGGAAAATGTGCAAGAGTATTATTGACAATTAAGCTATCATAAATAATTGTTTGCTGATGCCAAGACCAGATGACAGTGTGCAGCTGCCACTGTGGGGGGAAGCTGTGATAATCTAAAAAATATCTGTAAGCTCCTAAATTTTAATGACATCTTATCTGCTGAAAAGATGTTTAAAATGACTGTAACACACCTGTTACCTCAAAGCGATTGTGCTTCATACCATCCTCATATCTTAATATTAATTTTAAAAATGATCAATGTTACTGTACTGTCTGATGTTACTCTTATTTTCTACATTTTAATTCTTCAGACATGACACTCACGCCCAACTCTCCTGTCCCGAATTTCACCTGTTCTCATCCAGTCACCCTCTTCCAGACTCCCAGTGAGTCAGGCCAATGGCAGGCCGTAAGGTTGTCACACATTTCTAAAGCTGAGACAAATGACACTCACAGCAGTATTTGTAATGGGAAAAGCAGAGCTGGTGAGAGCAACACATCTAACCCGAGGAAACACCTGCTCAAACACAAAATAAATCTAAAAGCTCAAGACTGTACTGTGTGTGATAACCTGAAAGCCAAGTCCACCACAGCAGCTGCAGAAATATTGCACAATGTGACAAAACTTGAAGTGAGTCATCAGCAACTTCATCGGCATCTTCAGGCAACGAACTGGTTGCACAACAGACATTTTGACTTCTCAGAGCAGGAAAATCACAGGTGAACTTAATGGAACTGAGCCATAATTACTATTATTAAGTGTCTCAGTAATAGTGACAGTAAACCAGCATGCACAAGAGAAGGACTCTTCCTCAAGTGGAATTAAACAATCACTAATTCACCAGTGAGTTTTCTGGTATGACATGTCAAATGTGCAACTAGACTACTAATTAGCTCGTTGGATAAGTTGTTACTGGAGATAACTGGGCTTTTTTCATCGTCTTGGTTGACATGCTTAGCATTTTTACTAGCATTAGCCAACACTCAGCTGCTGGCTGCATTTTTGTTACAGAGACACCAACAGAAGGTACTGTTAGGTACCGGGTACCAAATTCCAGGTACCTAACCCGACTCATTTTCCTGGGCAACTGTAGCTATTATTTCATTTGATAAGACAAAGCATCTGGAAAAATTATTACACCCTAATACTTTTAGGATGAAAAAAAAAACATATCCAAAGGTTTAATATAAACAGCAGCAGTGATGGACTAACAGGTTGCAGATTCCTACATTGCATTACATCACTGCTGAACTGCGAGCTTCATTTGGTAAAGAGATGGTGCTATCTGGTGGCTGAACTGTGCATCACATCTTTGAAGAAGCAGCATGGTTTTAATTTAATTATTTATTTTTGTTTTAGAGGAGGAAGGACGCCTTACCTGTGACTGGTTTCTGTGAAAAAGACTTCAAACCAGAGAGCCCCTGCACAGGTGTTTTCAATTCTTCTGGCTAATTAAACGTCTTTTCAGCAGAGTGTGGACGCACTCAGACTGCTCTTCATCCTTTGAGGTTTAATCAGCCACATTAAGTGACAACACCTGCGTCAGTGAACCAGGGCTTTAATTTTGGATATTTCACATCATTTTAAATGCTAAAAACGGAGACATTAACCTCGTCTCCTCCACAATGTGTGTGCGTGCTGTATTAGCTGAATAAATTACCTCCACGTTTAAAGGTATTCTCACCCCACTGACTTAATTTGCTTCTTTAAAAACTGCATCTCAATTAAGTGACATTCAGATTTTATCTGTGTATCAGCACGTGTTTCTCAGATAGATGAGGCACATATCTCTATCTCAATTAAAATCTTTGCTCCTAATTAGAAGCTTCAGTGGGTAGGACAAATTGATGCATCACATGAAGAGATATCTTAAATAGGATTTTAATGAATAATAGTATTGATTTGGAGTCACTGAGTGCAATGAAAACGTTTAAAATATATATCTAAGATGTTTGTGTTTATAAGGTAATTATGCTCACTGAATATGAGTGAGTTTAATTATCAAGGTTTCTGCAAATACACAGTAACTAGATGTCAGAATTCCAGATGTTGATATATTTGACAAAAGAGGCGATTTTATAGTGAATGATTCAGAACTTTTCAACAGATGACGTGACTGAGATCGCAGACGCATTAACAAAGATACACAAATAATCTTGGTTTATTATAGCAAGATGATTGGACTTGCAATCAAGTAGCTGAAATTAGTCATGTTTCTTCAAGTTGGTGATAGTGTTGACAACACATTAAGTATTCATTAAGTATTCATCACACTGTCTTTTAAAAGTAATGTAAAGTGAACAGCAAATGTCCTGTTCAGGTATTAGGCCCATGCAGTACTAGTAATACTAACTTCAGTCACGACACATTTTGAATTTCTTTTTTCAACATGTTGGCTTATTCAGATGATTAAAAGCAGCACATGCTAGTTTTTCATGCATTATTGGCTTTGTATTATGATGGTCCCCCTGGTTATTAATGATTGTCATAAAGTTCACCAAAGCTAAACTCCTCAAGAGGCAAATACACAAATTCACACATGTGACTGTGCCATGAAGTGAATAGTTTGAAAAGAGAGTGAGTGTTATGATTTGTAGTGGACCCAAACACAGGACACAGAGGTGAGGTGATGTCATGAAGGTTTATCTTGAGGTACGTGGAGGCGGTGTGGAGAGGAGATAATGACTGTGGAGCACGGGGAAGCATGGCATAGAGGGGTTGGAAGCCAGAAAATGGCTGGCTGACCTACAGGTAGATGATGATCCGGGGTTAAGAGATACAAGTTGGTTACAGAAAAACAGAAAAACAGAAAAGAAACAAAATGAGTTGGGAGTGTTACTACCACTGTTGTTGAAACAATCATCTGGCAACAAGAGTAGAACTGGGGTAGATATACAGCGAGCTGATGAGAGTCAGGTGGGCAAACTGGTAGAGGTGATGAACTGGTTGCAGACAGGTGTGCGACATGGGGAGCCAGGAGAGTGAGGGAGGTAGACCACGGCCACACACACACAGACTGAGGAACACTGGGGAGGGGAAAACACAAACAGGGTTGCCAGGTCTGCAGCTTTTCTGCTGGACAAATTTTCTGTCCACTAGTTGGTTGGACCTATTTTGAATGCAAATTACATTAATACACTGGGGCACTTTTACACCTCTGATTTTGTACAGATTAACTGTTCCTATTATATTTTCTCTTTTGTGTCTTTTTTGAAGATTTATGTATTTTTTTGTCTTGTTTTTAATACCATATTGTTGTTTTTAATACCACTCTGTAAAGCAGTGTTGTCACAATACTGGAATTTCTAATTTCGATACAAAAATATTGATATTCAATTATATTTTTGACATTTACTCCCCATTGTGGCCATCAAATGTTAGTTTTTTATTAAAAGATAATTATAACTACAGTAGGCTACTGTATAACATGACAACAGATACAGAAAATAAGATGAGTAATGAGAAAAGGACGGCACTGTGAGTAAGTGAGAGGAGCTGGGGCTACGTGGGCACTGCAGCGGTTTGTGTCAGCATTATTATATGTAAATAGCTGTATATATTGTTTTATTTTATGTATGTTTTATATTTTATTCTATGGCATTCTGAATTAAATTGTCTGTATGTTGTATTTTGTGTGCAGCTGATTAATGATTAATTAGACAGAACCACCTTTAGGTCCAATCCCACAATATATGAAATAATGTGTCTCAAGCAAATTCTTCTTTACTTCAGTTCGTTTGTAGATTTTTATTACATTTTTTAATTCATAACAGCAAGAATCAAATATAGCAATGCAGTCCCCATGAAACAATGTGTCATGAACTTTTTTTCTCTCAACCACACACTTTCATCACAGTTGGCACAGCGCCCCACAGGTTATATTAGCTACATTCATGACTTCAGTTATTACATGACGTTGTAGATAATAAAACCCCAGCGAACACATTCCTACCAGCTCCAGACTGTACAACTTCCCACCTCAACTTCCTCTCTGGTTTCCTCTCACACATTTCATTCTGATGAGATTATATTTTATGGCTTTAGACTGTGACGATCGGAGGTTTTTCTCTACAGGTGCTTTTCAGAGGAGGTGGCCGGTGTTCACAACATGACACATCCTTTCACGGGGCCTGGAGCAGTTAAAACAAGCAGAAACAAACTGCAGCAGAAGACAGAATACATCATATTAGCACTACAAGCAGAGAAAACAAACAACAAATGAAAAAAAGTTCAGTTTACATTATATCATAAACGTAAGCATGCGTGCTTGTAGGAGATGAGAGATGACAAAGATGATCAGGACAATATTTCAAATTAACGACTTATTATTAATGACCAAACCACGATCTGAAATGATTCCTAAATTCTGCCTGATGTTGAACTACATTCCTGTTTGGTCAGTTTCATCTACTAGAAGCACAGCTTACATAAACATAAAGAACATACTTATAGCTATGGTGTTTGTGTTGCATGTATTTTAACTCTCCAAGTGGTAAAACTTTAGTGAGTATATTTTCAGGAATCTTTTTTTTTTTAAATAAACCACTATTCTATTTTTGTATTTTTTATATATATTTTATTCCATTACATTGATAGAATATTGTATACTGTAAATACATCTTTCTGTGTAACATGTTTTCTTATTCAATATTACTGTCGTGATTTTTTTTTTAACGGTATATGTATTTCCTTTAACATGCATTCCTCTCTGAGTAAAGTAAAGAGACAGGACGAGTTGTGATTGGTTGGGCCTGGGAGGGCGTGGCCATGACACACACACCTGTCGGTATTACAGGCAGGTTAGGGGACCAGACAAACCCAGTCAGGCCCTTACGCTGGAGGGTATTGTGGACGCCTCCTCCGGAAGGTTACCTGGCAAACTACAAGCTGCTGACAAAAAAGAAGAGCAACACTTGGCCTTTTCGGAAAGGGGTCGGAGAGCGAGAAACTCAGTGCCCTTTTTGATGCAAGCAATTTTGTTCAGCCTTTCATAAGATTTTTTTTAGTTATCCTAGCAAAATTCCTTGTCGTTTATAGACATTATTTTTTTTTATTCAAAATAAGATCTCAATATACATGATTCTCTCTTTTTTGACTATGTACAGAAGTGCAAAAAAGTCAACCTTTATCACCTTTGTCGCCTCGAGATTCCCCCACCCCACCCTTGTTGTTTGCAGTTGGCCGAGTGAGAGATGACTCCCTACCCGCCACGTTCACCTTGACCCCGCCAGCAACGCCCCCAAAAAAGTGATCAAATATGCAGCTTGTTTTCCAACATGGCCCAATTTCCAGGGAGAGTAAAAATATTAAAACAATAGTTACTATTTGAAATGGATACAGTAGAAAATAACATCTTTACTCTAAACATCTAAGAACTAGATTTTTATAATAGTCTTTTTTTTCTATATGACTAGTTACAAACCTTACAATCATTAAAATATTACTCGGTTATCGGCGATTGGTTGCCACAGTGACAACTTTAGCCTCTCTGTTCTATTATTTCATCACTGTTAGATACTCATATAAAACATCTTTGTTCAAAGAACACAAAAAAGACTAGAGAAATGAACAATATGCATACAGTTCAACAATATGCATAACGTAGAAAATATTGAGTTTACAATCATAATCATACTAAAATTAACATTACATGGAATTTCAGGAAACTGTGCATGAGGAAACACACAAACACACACTTTTTTTTACCTTATATTCATTATAAGAAAGATAAATATCATAAGCAAAACTAAAAATCAGAACTAAATATCAAAATATCATCCAAACAAAATGAAGTAAAACACTCCTCATCTAAAGAACAAGAAAGTTAAGAAAACACTGACAAAAAAAGTGACAATTACATAGTGCTCTGTGTGTGTGTGTTAATATGGCGTGGATTAGGCAACTGGATGGTTCAAAATGGCATGTTGCATTGTGCTGACCCGATGGTACATTCTAAGGCTTTGGATGAGTAATACAATCGTTTATATTCTCGCCACTTTCCCTGTACTATCCACCAATTTTTAAATATGCCTGAAGAACACCCAGAACACAACAAAAACAAAGAGTTCTAGAGATCTACTCTTTACACCCCCATCTGTCTTTGAGCTCGCTATAATGCAGCCCACACACTAGTCTACCTACAATATCTAGTAACAGTGACACAAAAAGACTTTGGCTGACTATCTGAAAACAGTTCTCAGGTAGACGTATTGAACAAATATTCTTAAATATGTCAGACTATATATACACACACTACACTGGATCTACTTTGACAATCCGCCTTAAAATATGCATAAACATGAAAAACAAATCATGTCGTACAAATCGCACATCCACCGTCGACTTCAGTCTCACAGCAGTTTGGATACCAACTGACCGCCCCGTTGTTGTTTCAAAGCTATTCATCACAACATCGTCATCATTATTAGGAGAGTCTTTGGTCTCTCACGCTGGCCAAGACCCCAACACACAACTCATCTGGCTTTTAGAGTCAATAGACTTAATGATCGTGGAGAGATCTGTGTTGAAACACCAACAACAAAGTCTAAAAAAAGCTATTCATTCAGTAGATTTGAGTAAAGCAGACAACTGACCCTTTGCTAAGCCCCTCGTGTGAACAGCTACTGTCATAGATCATCATAGATTAGAAACTGTAACTAGGCACCACAGGCTTGTCAAGCTTTGTATTTCTCTGCATGTTGAAGCAGTGTGCATGAGGCTCTAAGAAAAGCAACATGCTGTGTCTCATGAGTTTGGACAGTGGCATCTTTTTTGTAGTCTTTCAAAAACGTAAAACACAAGAGCAAACATATGAGGCATGAATTAAAAATTGTTTTTATCTGCTCTAATGTAAGCTGCAAATGTTAGCATGTCTGGCTAACTAGCTTACTACTTGCAATAACATAACTGCCAGCCACACTTGTGTTAGATACCACTCTTTGCCAAACTCTTGCTTATTGTCAAGGGTTAAATTGGGAGTTGTTATGTGGGTGATTTGTGGAGGAGGATGTGGGCTGGTGCGTTTCTCTCTCGCTCACTCTCTTAAGTCTAAGCTGAGTTAGCTTAGCTTGTATCCTGGCTCTCTTCCTGAGGCGGCCGTAGTCCAGTCTGGTCTGGCTAGGCGACCATCTCAAGGATCGCATACATATACTGTACAATACCAGTCAAAAGTTTGGACACATGTTCTCATGCCACTTTTTTTTCTTTATTTTTATTATTTTTTCTACACAGTGGATCAATACTGGAGACATAAAAACCACAAAATTTGGAATTATATGGAATTCTGTAGTAAAATTGTGAAAACAAGGCAAAATACGTTTTTGCTTTTTAAGAATCTAAAATAGAAATGACTCCTGTGCACAGCCTTCTGCGCTTGAAATCAAAGATTTAATTACATCATTGTTATTAAATCTCTGAATGCAATTGCAGAAGATGGTGTGCAAGAGTGTTTTTGCATTTTACTCTTTTTGACTGTGCAAAAGTTTTTTGTTCTTTGATATTTTAGACTCTTCACCCTTTGGTTTGATGACAGCTTTGCACACTGCTGGTATCGTCAGAATCATTTCATATAAAACAAATAAAAAACACTGAATGAGAAGATATGTCCAAACTTTTGACTGGTACTGTATGTGTCATATTTCACCTCCAAACCATTATTTACTAAGATGTAGCTGTGACCTCAGTCTATTAGCATTAACGTTATATCATGTTCAGTCGTTAAGTAACTTTACATGACAAATCCACTTCACAAGGTTCTTGTTTTAAAATGTTTTAAAACGTTAAAACATTTTAAGATCTTTAAAATGAAATGTTAAAAGTCAGCTGTAGATGGAATTCTCAGCTGACTCACGGAGCATTAGCATTAGCTTACATTAGCAATCTACACTTATGAAGTGTGCAAGTGAGAGTAATTTCAGCCAACGAAATCCACAGTCATCAACTAGAAATGAGAGGCTGCTTTTGTTTACTTCTCTGTGGAATTGAAGACCTTGTACTGCCAGTTTTTATGTTAACTCTGTCACTATTATCACTGTAAACTGCATCTGTGCAGTGCGAGAATGGAAAGCTTAACAGGAGTAGCAACAGTAACTAAGGAGGGCGGGGCTTAGCGAAGGATCGGTTTTGGGGAATCTAATCAGCAGTGGTGCTTTTGGGAATCACAGAGTGATGACAGGTCACAACATTGGACACTAACATGCTGTCCAAGAGAGAAAAATAGAGATGTTTAAAGGGAATTGTTGAGTTTTAACACTTTGTAACACTGCTTCTTAAATACCATCATGTGTTTTTGAGATGTATGGCACTTTACAGGGATGCCTACAAGGTTAAAGACATGTGCTTAAGAGATAGAAAGGTAGGCTACAAAGGTTTGAAAGACACCTCACAGACATTCAGTTTGCCTCTGAGTGCACTCATGTAATTTCCCTCATCACTGGTTTAACAAAATAAAATCATAAACAAAAGAATCATTGTGCATGCATATGTGATTCAGTCAGATTATCCGTTTCTTTCAACTGAAATACAAGGTGCACCTTTGTGTAAACAAATGAACACATTTAGGTCAAAGACCAACAACCAATAAACAAACATAAGTCATGATTCTTGGTCAATGGACGTACCAATCCAGCCGATTCTTTTTTGATGACTGCTCCGCACGTTTACCTCATGTTAACATTCAAAGTGTGTCCGGTGAATAAAGGTAAGTTGCCTCTACAGAGTGAAAGGCAGTCTGTAATGCAAATGATGTTCTTTTCTGTTTTTGTCGTGTAAGAGTGTGCATGAAGTACACATGAAAACAACCCTAACAAACTGTGCCTCCTATGTTAACATGCAGATTTATTCCAAACCAGTCGAGATTTAGGTTCTCCGTTTTGCTCTTGATGTTACAGGCATGAAGGGTGACCGCTAATCTTTAACTCGACACCAGCGCGCTCCAGTTCCATCTGGAAAAGAAGTTCACAAAACACAGCAAATCAGATGTGAAGGAAGTGGACACAAGCTGTAACAGAGCTTAGTTTTATTTATTTATTTGCACAATAAAACAAAGCAGCAGAAACACAATAAAAGAAAGAAAAGAAGCAAATTGTGCAGACGAGATTAAAAAAAAACAAAACGTAACCTTAGAGGCTTATAGAAAGAGTCCCGCTTCAATAAACATTATAAGCAAATACAAAAGTCATGTAAGCAAACAAGCAAGCATAGGATCAAAAAGCAAACAAAGTGAGCAACATAAATCAAACAAAAACATCAAATAAATAAAATAATGTAGAGCGAGTATGTGTGCATTAATGTGTGAGTGTGAGTGTGTCTAAAGTTTAAACATTTGTTATTATCCTGAAAATGGACCCTGATTTCACATCACAGACAACTCTCAACTCTACTACCAGACAAGAATGTCGATGTTAGATAGTAAACCCTGGATTGCATTTAATAGCGTAGTTTTTTTTAATGTCCAGTTCTGATATTTTTTCTTTCTTTTTTAAATTTTTTTTTTTTTTTGCTCACTACAACATCTGCACATTGAAAATGTGTTATGTTAAAGCCGGGGACAGGCTGAGGTCATGGTACATAAACTACTGTATGTTGAAGGTTTTTCTCTAATTATTTCTTGACCATTTTAAGTTCTGATTACATAGAAAGAAAACAGGGAGAGCGAGATGCAACAGGCACCCTTTGCATGAGGAAGCATACGTCTCATCTATGACTCTGGACATTACTCTGGGCTATGATGTAAACATTAAATTCAAAAACATTTTTTTGGCACTTCAATCACCACAAGCTTGGTGTCATCCACACTGTAAAAATAAAAAAAGAGAAAATTCTCAATTTCAGGATAACTTGCAATATTGCAATAGATTTTTGAGTTTTTAAAGTTTTTAAAAAGTTTTACCAACTGCTCACCTTTAGTTAAGATAATTTACTTTTCTTCTTTAGATCAACTTAAATCTTTTGAGAAACCACAAAAAACAAAAAAACTTACTGAAATAAAAATGAATATTGGTTAATTTAATATTTTCAGTTAAAAGCCTTTAATTTTCAGGCACCCAAATGATGAAAAAAAATCAAATTTTCAAAATACATTTTTTGAATTTCTAAAACTCAAGATTCAAGTTTATCTAAAGAGGAAAAATAAATTATCTAAACTAAAGATTAATGGTGATTAATAGTTGTGTTGAGTTGCCTTTAAATTCTGAGTTGTCTCAGTGTACAGTGTAGTTTCATTAGATTTGAGAAGGCAGACATTTCAACAGCCAATATCTCCAAAACTCTGTAACTCACAACGACACAATCCCGATGAATAAACACCACTGCAGGTAAGAGAAAAATATGTATTTTGGGGGGTGAACTGTCCTCCTGAACCCCCAAGTACTCTAGCGCCCTGCTAGCTGCAGCAAATAAAAAGGTCAGCAACAGACAGCGATAAACATTTTTAACAGCAGCCATACTTATATGAAATAGTAGGGTATAAACACAGTGTTACCAATGGTACTAATTAAGGTCCTATTCCATTTAGTGTAGCAGTCTTTTCAGTGAGCCAACATGCAGAATAGCAGCACCCTGACTCTGTTTGACCTGAATGGAGCAGAACCTTAATTAGTATTATTGGTAACACCTGTGTTTAAACTACTATGTGATGTCAAAATGGCTGCTGTGAAAAAGGTGTATTGCAGGTCTGTGAGTGGACGTGAACTTTGGCTTTGTGCATGAAAGTCAGATGCGCAACATGCCTCACTTCAACACCCTCACTGTTTGCCTCATCAGATAAAACTCACAGTACTAAATGTTGCACAGACATAAATCAAGAGTTCCAGAATTGTCCAAATGTAATTTTGTTGAGATGTTGGACTGGATTTGAACAAGCAAATTATGTGCTTTTGGTGCTGCCTTTTATAATGTTACACTAATCGCTAAATAACTTAATATATATTTTGCACTTGCCAAGTTGTGCAGAGGACATGAAACAAAACCACATCGGTGGGGAACAAGGAATTCAGATCTGATCTGATGCATGACTGCAAAACCGTCCGCAGTGGCCAAAATATATCTGGCAGACAGTAAATAAATGGATCTCTAGTGGCTTTGTAATCATGTCTCTTGGAGAGTGAATGCTGAATTCACTTTAATTCATCTCACTTTCTTGAAAGAATAGTTCAACATTTTGGGAAATAGGATTATTCTTTATTCCTCCACTCCAGGGAGCGACTGACTTAACCAAGAATTGATGTAGAGGGAGAGTAGGGGTTTCTGGCACAACTTCACCTACTTCCAAGGTGCATAGAGAAGGAAAGGGACTAAAGGGATAAAACTCCAGCAACACGTGTTTGTCCAGGAGAGACCTTAGCCCAAAATGTGTAGGCCCCTCTTGTACAAACATAGAACCACACATTGGTTGCACTTCTCCAGTTTATGTATCAAATATCATGTCACCGTTTTTCCGTACTGGACACTCAACTTACCTCTCTGCCAGTCATATACACAACCCATCTTCATAGGTGTCTTACTGACTGATATATCTATGGATGTATTTGATTGGTTGTCTTTTATATTATTTTACTTACCTACTTTTCTCCTTCATATCTACCCCCGTTTCTTTGTAATATGTTTCATGATGAATCTGATGAAGCCGAAACACATTGGTCTAACAGTAAAGTTGGTCTACATATTACAAGTGTTGCTGGAGTTTTACCTCTCTAACCAAGAATTGACCAGAGAGTAAACAAGCAAGATATAATGTATTAATTAGTGACTTTAAAAGGTGCTGGTAGGAGGAATTTGGTACCTACAGTATACACAGAGCCAGGCTAGCTGTGTCCCCATGTTTCCAGTCTTTATGCTAAGCTAAGCTAACAAGCTCCTGCCTGTACAGCAGCTTCATACAGTACTGAGCACAGGGGAATATCATCAATCTTCTCATCTAGCTCTCAGCAAGAAAGCAAATAAGCTTATTTCCCAAAATGTCAAACTATTCCTACAAGTTCTACATTACTCGAATAATGAAGGTGTTATACAGTTTGCAAAAATGATAATAATAACAATGATGATGCTAACTGCCTGAAGCAAAAAACTTCAGTCAGCTGAAAAAAATCGCAGTTGTGGTAAATGCTTTACATAACAGTCTCTGAGCTGTTTGGATGAAAAGCAACAGACAGTGTGCAGTGTGTGAGATGTCAGAAAGAGGTGCAGTACATACTGTTCTGATTGAGACTCCTACATCTGGGTCACATACTTGTGACTAGTCAGATGGTCTGCAGATATTATTGGAATCTGATTGAGAGGGGGAAGAAGAGAAGTGGAGGGAGAGGACAGAGAGAGAAAAACAGAGGGACAAAGAAGAAGGGAAACAGAGACATCAGTTGAAATGAGGACAAACAGCACTTCAACCTATATTGATAATTAAGATAAGCATTGTAACTGTCTAAATAATCACAGTATCAGATGCCCTGAAAAGCTAGCAGAGATCAGAGATGAGTCTTGTGCACCATTCATGCATTTTTCATTAAGAGGAACATGAGAATCATGAGACTAAAAAATGAACTAACAGATACTGAAAAGTCAAAGCTGGTACAAGAAGAGAAAAGACAGAGACAGAGAGAGAGGAGGCAGGAGAGGAGCAAACCTGATTGGCTGTTGCGGTTGCAAAGGGAACACTTGTGGCAGATGTGGTGGCTGCAGACACAGTGGCTGGAGTAGCACCGTGCATCATGGGTACTTGGAGGGAAAGATCACACAGGCAGTTGAACCAGAGCAGACTTAAAGCTTTTTATGTAAACACTTCATTCATGTCTGTCTATTGAATGCTAATAAACATGAGATGATGGTTTTAAATAGCCTACAATCAAATCTATTTATTTGTACTGTTTTTTCTAATAATTACTCCACCAATTTGAGTAAAGGAATAGCAGCAGACGTGCTGTGGAGGAAGAAAAAGAAACATCAGGGGAGTTCTTTAGAGTGCAAGGTAGCTAATTGGCAAATCTGAAGTGTAAAATCTTAATTCACATGGCAGTATGTTTTTTTTTACAGTCTTTCCTTTGGCTTCTTGGACAGCCTAATTAGTTGGCTTTTGTTTCACCTCCCTGAAAAAGGAACACTGCAATTACTACTACTACTACTAACAGTGGAAACATTAATCTTACAACTACCACTACTAACAACTTAATTCTTAATATTGCTTCTGTATTCTTAACATTTCAACTTCATTTTCAACATTCCCACTTTATTCTTCACAATTCAACTTTATTATTAATATTTTCGATTTAATTCTCAACATGTCCACTTTTTTTTCTCAACATTTTGACTTCATTTTTAAAATGCAAAAAATATTCCTCCTGTCATTTATTTTTTCTCATACCCACTAATAGTGAAAGATTCTTTCTTGAATTCTTATCAGTTTCACTTTATTCTGGAGATTTAAAATGTATTCCACTTTATTCATAACATTTCAACTTTATACTCGACAATTCAACTTTACTGTCGACATTTGGACTTCATTCATATCCTTTTGTATGTTTTTATAGTCTTTCCTTTGACATCTTTATTCTCACGATTTTTACTTTTTTCTCAACATTTTGCCTCCATTTTAAAAATGCTAAAATATTCCTCCTCTGATTTATTTTTTCTTATTCCTGGCATTAATACTGAATGTTCAACTTTATTCTCAACATTTCAACTTTATTCTCAAAAGGCAAAATTGAAAATAAAAAACTCCTCTAAACTCCTCTTTTTTCCATCATGCCTGGCACTTATACTCCTCTGTAACTACACCTATCACTACTTCCACTATCACAAATAACTCCTCATGTTTATATGGCATGTATAACCAGACAGTATAATGAGGTGCTCTAGAGGTTAGACAGCTTGGGATGGAAGTATAATGAAGCAGGGGTCGGGGGGGAATTTTGAACTGCAACAAGCATTAGGTGACAGACAGAACTGTGGCACAGCAAAAAGGGTTCATTCCATACCACAAAGATGTACTGCAGAGTATAATAATAAAACACATAACCTTCCAATTGAAATTACACACAATTAAAAATCAGTTTGCAATTTTTTTCTGCTTCGAAAAGACATTACATGTGCCACTTTGGGTCAATGTCAAAGTCTAAATTCACAAAATGGAGAATGTGCTCACATTATGTGGTGAGTTGAATGAGATGTGAGTGACTAAAATGGGCTAAAAGATAATCAGTAAGGAAAGCTGGCACCTACCAACACTTGTTGCAGGTGTCATGCACAATATCGAGCCTGCCCATCATGCATTGCAACAGGGAGTGGAGTGAATAGGGAGGAGAAGAAATCAAGAAAACTCATTACAAGTGTTATAAAGTCAGACATATTGGATTTAACCTGGGTATGCTCTGAACATGTTAATCTGTGGCTTCAGTTCAATGGCTGTATAGCTGATTATGTACCAATCATTTCTTTACACACATCACAGTTGCTCCAACCACACATACTGCAAAGCATAGGATGCATAGGAGACACATCAGTTGTGGAGAACTTCGTACTCTGCCTGTCCAGCCCCAGTTTACTGCTAAACTCTCACTGCTCCATTAAATTGAAGGGCAGATTAAACACTACCAGTGGTCCAATTTTCCTGTCAGTAGCGTAACAGCTGTTTGCACTGTGGTAGTTTTCAAATGACCTGATTTCAGAATCCTCAAAGTGTGCTGCAGTGACCTGACAGTCCAATAGTGTGGGACATATGAGGATCTGAGTATCCGAATCTCTCGCAGAAGGGAATCGATGGCAGGCTATTCTTAGGCTGTCAGATGAGAATTTGGGACGCAGTGTAAGATGACTATGCAGTGGCCAGAGAAGAGTGGCTCAGATAAGCTGTGTGTGTGTGTGTGTGTGTGTGTGTGTGTGTGTGTGTGTGTGTGTGTGTGTGTGTGTGTGTGCGCGCGCGTGTGTGTGTTTACTGTATACACACATACTGTTTATTAAGGGCGTAGTTTCCTCTGGGAATGGAGTGAAGACATGTCTACCTATTTGCAGTTTGAGCTCAATTTACTTAATAAAATCTCCCTAAACTATGTCATCTTACTGTCTAGCTGTCAAATCCAGATGACAGAAAAGAACATTTGATTAAAATATTGACTGGCAAAAGCTAAACAACTTTCATAGTAATATCCCAGATTTGTGTTTTAAATGTAGGCAATCCAAGAGAACATTTTTCAGTTGTGTATGGGAACGTAATAAGATAAAACAATTCTGGGAAGAGGTCAAATATATGATAGAAGACATTTAATCAATTCAATCAATTGACAACAATTTGGAGGCCACGATTTTCTTTTTAGGTTGAGGAAAAGTAAGAGAGAACAAATCTTTTTAGATCCATATTTGTTACAGTCGAAATGGATCACTGCTAGCACTATCATGGAAAAAGATTACCTACTCTATTAGGGTAAAACAAGAGCTTTTTTTTTTTTTTTTAAAGTCTGGGGTCCTTATTTATTATCTTGAGCATTATCTGTTGGCATTGGACCTTGGTGGTTACTAGCTGTAGGAGTTTCTTTTTTATTATTATATATATATAGTCTATATATTTTATTTTTATTTCCAATATTTTTTTTATGATTTGCATATTTATCTTGTGGTTGTATACTTATATATAGTTATGCATCATTTATGTTTATTGAAAAAGTAATAAAGAATTGCTAAAAATAAAAATAAAAAGTTGATTGAACACCTTATTACTCTGTCCTTCCAATAATAATCTTCTTTGTTGCCCTGAGTTTTGCCTGTCAGGCTGCCCTGACTGTCTGATGATTGGAGTTTCTTGGGGTTGGATGCAGCTGACAATTCTTAATGCTAAAAAAGCAATATGACCCCTTCTGCAATGTTTTTTGGGATAGATTTTGATGAACACATTATTTTCGTGTAAATATCCTCCTGCAACGAAGCTAAACTAGATCATCAATCAAAAACGAGCCAATAAGAAAGTTTGATATGTAGTGAAAGATATAAATTTGTTTTCAGGTCTCTTCTGTGAGTCTTTTTAGGAGGGCTAAGCCATCAGTAAAGCCAATATTAAGAGCATATAGACAAGCATTATTAGTGCAGATACAAGGACCACTTTTAAAACAATGTGAATTTCCTAAGTTGGTTTACAAAATAACTATTAGGGCTGAACTATATGCAAAAAAATTCATATTACAATTATGTTGACAGATATTGCAATTGTGATATGAGTCACGATTTTGGTGGGAATGGTCATTTTTGCATGATATTTTCATTAAAAAAACATTAAAATGATGATGGTGTGATTTTCTTCTGGGGTCTGTTCCAGTGCTCCCTTTGTATGGAGAATATGTATGTTGTGATACATTTTACCTTCATCAAAATATTGTAGCTCCTGCAATTTGGATATCGCAACTGGCTATATTTTGTTCTGAACAGAACAAACAGACCTGTTCAGACTGTTCAGACCTAATACCTATATATGCTGAAAATAACAGTCATAGGATCTTAAAGAAAACAACACTTCTGACACTGAACCAATACCCATGATGTGCATACATGTGCAAATAAATTGCATGCATTCCACCTTTTCACCAGAAATGAAATCACACAATCACTCAGCCATTTACTGTTGATGCCAAAACATATTCAGGGTGACTTGTGAGAAACTACATGTGAGATGACAGCCAGTAGCAATGGGTTAACTGCCACAGACACACGTTATTAAAGATGGCTCAGGCCTTACCTGATGGTATGAAGGCAGCCTGCTGCTGAAACTGCATGTTGGCCAGGGCCTGTTGGTACTGGAATACGCCAGCATTGAACATAGTGGTGGCACCGTTGGCTTTTTCAAGTGCAGGTCTCTTTGGTAAAGGAGGCAAAACAGGAGGGAGCCCCTGATGAGGGGGACAACACCAAAAATAAAGGGATGGGAGTGACAGAAAATCAAAGGATGGTAGCAGTGACATTCAGGACAGAGAGAAGAAAGAATTCCATTAGAAGATAAAGTTCCAAACAGCTTTTTACACTGGCAAGCAAGCAGTGGACTACACTAGCTCTGTCAGAGAAAGACTGTGACAAACTGTGACATCTATCTCGCTAGAAATCGTCCTCAGCAAAATTTCACAAACTTAATGGTACGTTTTTGAATAATACAGTACATAAAATAATTATTTTGCAGGCTGAAGCATAAGTAGATCTTTCTGTAAAGATAATATTGTATTGATTGTTGGACCATCAACAGAAATGATGTAGTTAGGGAAAGCTGCACTGCCAGCTCCATGATAATAGTACACTATAAGCCATGTTATAAGACTGTTATGACACCTCTTCAACAGTTACACATGCAATATGGGAAGTGACAACATCATGCAAAGACTACCACACCTTATTAGACACTAAAATATTACACTTTCATGCTTTGGAGATTCACTTAAGGTGATGAACTGATCATCGACAAAAAGGAGAAGTAGCTACGATTTTAAATCCTTTTTTACCACAGTATTTTACGTCAAAAACCTAATAGCACCGATCAGTTCATCACCCCTCAGTGTTTCCTCCATTCAGATCATTAAATATCTACTTTATTTCAGAACTACAAAAGTATTTCTATTACACCACAGCTACATGCCAAGCTAAAAGGTGAAAGGTCATAGTACCAGGTCAAAAGTTGCGTCGAGGGGTCGCTTCAGTGATTTGACAGCCGACTGAGTCTTAATTAGCAGGCAGCGAGCACATGATGGCAATGGGCCAATGGGGTTCAAGCGCATTAACATAAACCAGCAAGCGGAGGTGCATCATGGGGGCAGCAGTGCAGTGTGGGTTGGTGAGAAAAAAAAAACAAACAAAACAACAAACAAACAAATAAAAAAACAAATCATTGGAATGCAATATACAACAATAACAAGACTAGGGCATGCACATTAATGGCTGTAGGGTTACTGAAGAGAATTATGGCCCTCGACGTAGTTTATTAACAGAAGAAAAATTCATGAACTGTAACTTTAGAGTGCAATTGGTCCAGAAAGGAGGATTAGCCAATTAAAATACACTATAAATATGATGTAATTTAATCATGGCTCACAAGAAAGCCCTGCTCCTGATGCTGGATTTACAAACTACACTGCTATAAAGGCAGGTTAACTTGATTCTGACCCCTGGTACCAGGCCAGTTTTCACACGAACTTTCAAATAATTATTGCAACCACTATTATTACCATCATCTGAGCAGAATGAAACACTGTGTTTATGACCAGAATTACCAGAATTATAAATAACTTGTGAAGTTGTACAGTATTATATTATATATATATATTATTTGCTATTAAAACGTTAAGAATATAACATTTTCAAAGCACTTCAGTGTATGCTGTCAAATACTCCAGAAAACATTTTTAATTTCATTATTTATTGCTTCAAGAATAAACTTTAAACATCTCTATTAATTACTCTTAATTAGCATAATTTGATCTATTATCCCATAAATACAAGAGCATATACTTTCTTTTTTAATTTACTTTTTACTCTTTTAAACAACTACTAAAAACACATTTTTGACATCGTATGATTTTATATGTCACTTTTAAATTACTGTACTTTAAATTAAACTATATTATTATTATTATTTGTCCCCTTACTTGTGTGTATTATTTATTATTATTTATTTTCACTGAAAAAAGCTTTTAAAATCATGATGATGTGACATTTGTTGGGGTCTGTACTGAGCAAACATGTTTCCTTACATCTGGAAAACAAGATTTGTAGGCCAGTACAAGTACAAGATTCCAGCTTCTGCGATTTTGGATATTGTGCTTGGCCATGCTGCAGATTTAATAATATTTCAATTAATTGTGTAGCTCTAATAAAATTAGGGTGTAAGTTCTAAGGGCAGATATTACTGACACTATTGTTCAAATGTGGAGGCAGGTCTGATCATATTATGCCTAATTTATGGAATAAGTTAAGCGTGAAAGGTTAACTGAAATCAAGCTGACCCTCCTTTCTGGAGTACCTGCTTCATAATATCATCTACAGTACTCAGCTGAGCAAAACCTTCTTGTGTCCCTTTATGGAAAATTATCACTGCATTGCAGAAACAAGGTTGAAATTAACAGTAGTCATCACAGTTGTCTTTTCAGCAGAAAATTATATACCTATTGACTGTGAACAGCAAAATATACAACTAAGAAAGCAGCAAAATAAGGAGGAGGAGGAGGAGGGGAGCAGTAGGCTCTCAGTCACATGAGCACAATCACTACAGCCTGCTGCTAATAAAGCACACATCGACTCTGTACATCTTCTCAGTGCATACTGGGTCAGAGCTGAAGAGAGCAGGAACAGAGGAGACTGCAATGTGTGCTGGGAGACTGAGTAAAAGCACAGGGTAGAGGATGTTCACTCAAACAGCTACATCTATAAGAAACTGGATAAGTGAAGGCTCATAGTTTTTCTCATTTGTTTTGCCTCAATTCTTCAATGAATAAACCTTTTTTCTTTTTTTTTCAAAACAATACGTTCAAATCTCTAAACAATGTGATTGTTGTTCACAACAGTTTAGAATTTCTCAATCATCCAAGCAAACTGCAAGTTTTAGCAGATGTGTGCAATACAGTAAGTTAATTAACTGTCTGTATATATGTTGTATTTGATGTGAATTATGAAGGAACTACAACTCTTTGTTGTACAATCCTGTGTTGTATAATGATAATGCATATCTATGTGTTCTTTAATGAAGGGTTACCAAATTGGCGAATGACCTACCTGAACTACTGCAGACTTTTTTGATATTCTTGTGTAGTATGGTGAGCAGTCAGTGTCAACAAAATAGAAATTTGTATGTAAGAAACATTTCCACGGCAGACTGTCATGCTGAAAAATACCAGTACAGCTCATACTGTATAATGACAAAACAACTTTTAACTTTGGTGGCACGGGTCAAATTACTGACACAATAACTCGGCTACTGAAACGCTGTGGATGAATTACTACATTTTGCAGACATGAAATAGAGCTGTGATGTCCCAGGAAATAGTTTAGAGAGTTTAGAGAATGTTAAGACTGTTATTTAAAAAAAGAAAAGTGCCAAAGCGATTGAGAAAAACTGTAATCCTGTGTCTATAGTTTGTGAAACTCAAATGAACCCAGGTCATGTTTAGTGAGCCCACATCGACACTAGAGGAGCTTAATGACTTGTTTTAGTTCATCACATGACCAATCAAGTCTGACTTGTCCTCAGTTTGTGTATACAAACTTTTGTCTAGATCACATTTTATTTGTTTTAATTGAAGGCAATTCATCTGGTGCTATGATCCAGTAGATGTTCTTTAGCTTGAGTCCTTCTTGGTGTCGTAATATTTGTGCACAGATACCTACCATGGCTGCAGCAGCCGCAGCCTGGTTGACTTGGTGTTGGGCGGCTTTGATCTTGGCCTGCAGGTGGGCCGGAGGGTGAAAGTACTTGCACTTCTCCCTCGAGCAGCGGCCCTTAATGTAGTCCATACACACAGTGACTGTGTTGTCGTTGGTGTCAATCATAGTGCTATCTGCAGGGTGGGCGAAGCGACAGTCGTTCTCCCCGCGTGTACAGTTGCCCCGCTGGTATTCCCGACATACCTGGTGCACATAAAAACACACACAAACACACTTTTTACTACTTTAATGGACAAGTGAGGGTTATCTCTCAGCATGTCAGCAACCCAGAATCCTACAGCACCCCACAACGGCTAAAGGACACGATCACACAGCTTACATTACACAAACTACATAAGCTTTCCACACTAATTTTCAGTTTTAGCCTCATGTAATCTTACTACTACCACTAATAATAATAATAACAATAATAACAATAATCATCATCATCATCATGAACATCACGAAAAACAGAGCTGTGGAATCAGAATACATAGTGTGCATAACATAATGTGGAAAGTAAAAACCCACTGAATAATGATAATAAAATAAAGTTAAAAATAGAGCACAAAGAAAGCATAAAATCAAGTAAAACACATCATTTTAAAAAGAGTTTCAGGCCTGTATCAGGAAAGTCATAGCCAGTTAAAGGCTAAAGTGAAGCAGAGCTGCAACAATTAATCGATTATTAAATTAATGACCAACTATTTTGATAATCAATTAATCTGTTTGAGTCATTTTAATAGGCAAAAAAAGAAAAGAAATCTCTGTTTCCAGCTCCTTAAATGCAAATATTTTCTGGTTTCTTCAATCCTCCATGACAGTAAAGTAAATATCTTTGGATTGTGGACAAAAGACATTTGAGGACGTCCCTTTGGACTTTTTGAAAACTTTTCACCATTTTCTGACATTTCATAGACAAATAACTAATAGATTCATTGAGAAAACAATCGTCAGACCAATCGACTATGAAAATTATGGTTAG
>JAJHUR010089208.1:0-10604 GCA_027495735.1 Lutjanus campechanus | reverse complement strand
CCCAAAACTGCAGGAAAAACATCTGAGATGAGGTTTGACAGTGTTCCACAGCATCTTTGGTCCCATGGCAAAATCTTTTGACAATGGGGAAAATCTGACCACTGCTTTAAACCCATTTTGAAAAGTGTGTGCTCAAACTGTCAAGTGTGGCACAAACTGCTCTTGGTACTGTTGTTAAGCCTGCAGTACACTGTACAGAGAGAGAGAGAGAGAGAGAACAAGGAACAGGAGAAGGAAACAAGAGCAAAAAAATACAGAAAGCAAGACTTTGGTCCACAGGCAGTTTGTAAATTTCCTCTGCATCAGTGTGACAGCGAGTCCTGCCTGCAGTTTGTGTGTGTGTGTACCTGTTTTCCACGCTGTCACATCTTTCTCTTCCTTATCCTCACTCCTGTCTGTAAATTTCATAAACTTCTATTTGACTGCCTAAAATGGCTCAGGTGCCAACTGTCATTAAAGAGCAGCTCCATTGTCTGTTTGTGGATATTACCTGAAATCACTAAATATTTCCGCGTACCCAATATTGTGCCCCAAAACCACTGCGACTCAATTTGTAACACATCCTAAAAAAACTTCTAAGCTATCAGTTGCAAGGTTGTTATATAGTCATTGCTCATGAAAGCTAACTAGCAGAGAGCCCATCAGGGATATTTATTGTTTTGAGTGACACTGGTTATTACAGTGACAAATGCTTTGAGTGATCACAGTTACAGTGATCAAGCACTTAAAAAAGTTTGGACACTAATGGTAACGCTTTATAAAAAACATCATTAATAAATTATATATTAACAGTTAAATTATAAACATTAGTTACAAGTTTACACTTCAAACTACGATGCTGGATGTCCTCCTCTAATGTCAGTTTTTCACATGCAGAGCTCTGTGGTTAGATTCATGATAATAAATATGTAACGTCCAGGTAGACTTTCTGAATACAGGAACAAAAACTTCCTGGGTAAGAAGTTTAGGAAAAGTTCATACTTTAGGTTAAAATAAAACGTGTTACATGTACTTCTGTAAGTTCACATATGTAACGTATGTAAGTATCTTGTCCATCTCTCCATGTAATGATTTCTTAAAGACTGAAAAACAGTTTGGTTAATAATTTTGGTTATCATTAACAACTGCTTTATATAACAGTGAAATAACTATCGATAAAGTTATCTAACCATCAATAATCATCGTTCTGAGCTTTTCATATTGAATCATATTGAATCCAACCATATTTTTTCAAGTTTTACTGACTGGACTGGACTGAATTTTGCTGAATCCAACAATGACATTATAAACATCAGTTAACAATTATTAGGAATTTTTATTATCAATCACTTCATTTTAGCTGAATTAAACTGGCTTATTTTGTTAAGTGTGATTTTTTTTTTAAAAAGGGCAACAAATTTGAACACTGACAAAACATTTTTCTTAGGAAACGGTGCTGCAATAATTGATCAGCTGTGACATAAAATAACGTTAATAAGGATTATTAACACCGTAAAAACAGGTTGTTGTTCTACTTTGAGAAATGGGGGGCAGGTGTTAATCTTTTTTCATGTATGCTTTCATATTTCCATCCCTTTTCATTCTCTCTCTCTCTGTCCTGGCCTTATCAAATTCAATTTATTCTGATTTTTATTCTGATTTATATGGCAGACGACAAAACTGGTCAAGAAATGCGTCAGGAACTGCCGTCTGTGTGGTTTGGCCATTGCTGTCATACCTCATTCACAAAGTAAACTCCCACGCTGCTTCGCTCTCTCTTGCTCTTACACACAATAATAATAACTCAAGTTGATGACTCAGTGAGTGGCATCACAGCCATAAAGGTGTAAACACAATAACAATGAATGCAATTAGTGTAGAGCAAGGCTTTCTTCAGGGGACTTAATGGACGCTGCCATGTACTAATACAAACACGCACACACGCGTACATGCACACAAATAGCAGCTTAAAAGAGTGAACGCATTATGACTCCAACCTGGGACTTTACTTTTAATTAGCTTTCCTAGTGTAACAGCTGCATATTACTCTGAAATTAATCTGCAGAGCCTGAAACCACGTGTTAGGATTAGAATGAAATGCACTCTTTGTACATCGGAGAACACAAAGAGCAGAGGTTACCGCTGTGAGTAACTCTCCTCACAATCATCCGCAGAGGCTCAACTCGCACAAACAAACACAAGTAAGAAATGCCAGGAAAAAGCTATATACGACATTCAGCGCAACTCGAGGATGACATTGTGTTTTGTTGTGTGCCTCCGAGACAAGAAGCACAAATAACAGCCCTGGCGTTTTGCAGCCTGAACTCCAATATGTGCAAATGATATTGGCACTTGCACGTGTCACATCTCATCACAGAACGTGACATTCCTCCGGGCTAGTCAGTCGCAGGGGAATTGTGTCTGTGCACGAACTTTGACGTGACTCCCCAAAATGACGGCATGTGCGTATGTGTGACCAGAATCCGAAGCGCATATGTGTGCTGATGTATGTGACCATGCATGTGTGTGATTGGGTGTACACACATATATATATATATATGAGTTCTCAGGCAGATGCAGCTTCATTAAGTCCACATTACATCAGCTTCACGAAGCAGACATCTCTGCATTTAGGGTCCCAGCCCTATTTGTGCCTGTGAATAAATAAACCACAACATAAACAATAATCATGTCACATTTTCTGTCTGTTCCTCCTTCTGTCTCCTTAGGCACACGATAACATGTGCCATGATCAACGACGCAGATGCATCTCTGCATTACTTTAATGAGCAGAGAGATATTCATACAATGCATCCATCTTTTTTCTCCACTGCTTGCCTGTCCTCCCCTCTAATAAATGCCTGGGCCTGACAGGGACTGTTTGCTCTGCCTAACGGTAATAAAGATTCACACATAGAGACATGAAGCAATCAATGGTGGTTTTTATGCCACTTAGCTTAAGAGTGAAGGCCTGTTTTCTGCTTTAAGCTCTCTCATTACCAGACCAGTTCAGCCTATAATGACTCAACCTAAGACCGATGGCGGTAATCACTAATAACACTCTTTTCTCTCCCTTCTCCCGCACAGAAAAGTTAATTTGCTGTGTAACTCAATCAGTTAAAGGTTCCATTCCAAATTGAACTAAAGGCGTAGTTGAAAGGCACTGACGCAGCCAGGGCAAGAGGTTATGTCCTCTCTAGGTCTGCAGGTATCCCTCCATTCTTCTTAATGGAAAAGACTGCTAAACTAGAAAAAGTAATTTACATGAAAATAGGCTCGCTAGATAAGTGTAACTCAAAATGTTTACCCTTCTTATCAACCGTACAGGGACCAAATTAAAGTGTTGTAAGTTAATAAAACTTCTGTCTGGCCTAATGCTCATCTATCCACTTGCTGAAATAAGGTAATAAGATAATAAGATCTGCAGAGACTAATCATCTTATATATTTTCTTTATAGAAATTAATTTGATGTTCAATATATGTCCGTGAAATTTTATTTTATTCTGTTCTTTATTGTCTTTCTTTTGGTTATTGTTGTCTTCTGTTTTTGTTCCTGCTGTTATTTGCTCACTAATTGTGTGACTGGGTTTCTTTATAAGACACAAACAAATGTCAGATTGACTTGAAATTTGCTAACATGCTACTTGCTAATTAGCATAAAACTGAAAAACAGTAAAGTAACATCATCGGCACCAATTTAGTGACACAGTATTTTGGGGCTGAGATAAACAATTCAATTCTAGATGAGCAAGATTGGTCAAAAAGCAAAGCTGCCATGAGTCAAAATGTTTTTCTAAGGGGCGGGGCTTAGCAGGAAATGTCTATCAAAGTATTTTGAGTCCTGCCCATAAGGGGCATAGCAAATGTCACAAATATGCATCTGAAAAAGCGGTGGACAGAATTTCATCGGCTTTGGTGTGCATGCTCTGGGCGTAAGTATAAGAATCTGAAGTGCAACACTGATCGGTGGAAGTGGGCGTGGCCTATCACATATTTGCTCATAACTCAAGATTGACACATCCAGCCCAAACTGCTGAACATACACAACAAGTTTCTTTTAAATCTGATGAGGGGAGGAGGCAAATGGCAGGACCTTAAGTGTGTAATTACTGAAATGCTGCAGACTTTGCGATGATAAAACAAATTCCTTCTTTAAACATAATTAAACTAGATAAAGTGACTTTGTTTGGCTTTGTGAAGCAAGAAACCTGCTTGTTTCTGCTTGTGACTTTCACCAATGAAGTTAGATGAAGAAGGTTCAAGTGTTTTTTCTTTATATCCCTTAATGTTTTGTTGCTTATTTCAGTCATTAGGTTGGCTAAAACAAGTTGTGAGGGTATATTGTGTGTGTGTGTGTTGATTTTGTATTTTGGTCTTTTTTAATGTGGCTGTGGTGTTGTGATTATTCTTTGTTTATTGCTTTGCTTGTTTCCGGTTGATTTATATTGTGTTTTTGTTTAGTAAATTCAAATGGAAAAAATTAAGGGTAAAAGTTGTACTGTTTTGCATTGCCAACAGTGCTGAAATTCTGTTTTCAACACTGTTAGATGTAAAATATGTATCAACTTTTATCATAACATCACCACACATCAGAAACTCTAATTTGTCCGTGTTAGCAGGAAACGTTATCTTGCAGGTGTTTAAATGGCTGTTGACAGACAGCGGCGTTATCGGTAGAGCCAGCTGTAACAGACTGAGAATGTGTGCACTGATTAAAAACTCCCAGAATTCATATGGAGCTTTTCAAAAGGCAGGCTTGGATGCAGCTACAGTAACAAGCAACAGTTGCATCTTCACTTCAGGCTCCAGGCGGACCAATTTTCAACACCAACCTTGCACGGTGGAGCTTTGAGGACAAGATTTTATTTTCATTCATGCCACTGCTTGGAGTGTTTACCCAGGCCAACGCTACAGACCCTGCCTGTGTGCTGTAGTGAGTGGGCAGGCCCCCTCCCCACACGGCATCCTTCCCTTGACACTCCAGGGAGAGCAGAGGCAGCTGGCTGCAAACTTTTCATTAGTGAGGACTGCAGAAAAAAGGTGGCAAATATTTATCTTTGCACAGATTGATGTGCAAGGCCTGCATACAAAGCAAGCCTCTCGTCTCACAGAGTCCCACAGTGTGAGAACGGTGTGGGATGTGACTCGGTAGCTCGGGGTGCTGGAATGGGAAAGTAATTGGTGTGTGTATAGGAGTTGTTCTCGACGTGTGATTCCTTTTAAGCACATGTGTGCCCATGACTGTATTTTAGGGAGAACATCCATCTCTGACAGTGTGTGTCTTTACCTGTACAAATGGGCGTGAGTGTGTGAATGTGTGTGTGTGTGTGTGTGATAAATGACTCACCCACTGCCTTGCAGGTCTTAGAGGCAGGGTCCATCTCGTAGCCTTCGTAGCATTCACACTTATAATCTCCTTTGTAGTTGATGCAGATTTGACTGCAGGCGTCTGGGTTCTCACATTCATCTATGTCTGTGGAGAGAAACATGGCACAGAGACAATAAAGATCAAAACAAAACACACAAAGTCTAAGAAATAAGAGAAGTGCATGTTCAGTATCAAGCATATTAACAATCCTTCTCTGAAGAGGTTTCACTTTAAATAGAGACACTGATTCTTCAGATGGATTTATATCTTTCTGGCCAAGAGCTTCAACAGACCCGATAAGATCTCGGTTTGAGAAATGTGAATGCTAAAGCTTGTTAAGTAATTAAGAGAAACCCAGTTAATTTGCATTTGCATAGATCAGTGGTGAGACCATTGTTGCTTTTAAAGGCAAACTATGGAGGATTTTCCCTAAAAAAAACAATGCATCAGCTCAAACAAAACTGATCATCACCAACCTAAAATGTTGGTAATTGAACAGGCCAGGAATTTCATCATTTTGGGAGTCAAGCCACAGAAATAATCTAATGAATTCAACTTCAAGGTTAAGGATGATTTTATTTTCATTATTTTTTTTTTTTCCTAATTTGTCAACCGGGGACACTGGAAGACAGTTTTTGGATTACTTAGTACCTCAAAATTATGAGTTAGTATAGTAAAACAACTCAAATCTTTCTCAAATTAGTATTGAATAACAATTAGCAAGTGTCTCATTATTTTGAGATAGATACTTATTCATTATTTTGCAAAAGGTTTTTATTTCCTCTCTCCCACATAGAGAACCGGAGCATCCAGCAGCTCATTGAAGACGAAGACGAGCGTACATAACGCACATCTGTTTGTCACTGTTAGAAGAGACTCCAGTCCACAGTGTAAACCACAGAACTGCAGAATAACAACAGACTTTATGAACAAAGAAAGTTCATATCATGTTGACACTTCTGTCCGTATTCACACGCTCTTTTCCTCGCGCTCGCCCTGGGCGCTCTGTCTCCGCTGCGAGTCATCACACTTAAAGAGCCTGGCGATTTTCCAGCGGTTCATACCAGGCTCGAAATCTAACCAACCACTGGTTATTGTGCGCAGCGTGACAGTTGATGTTGCCCAATGAGAATCTCAACAAGCGGCGGAGGAGAAAATGGCAAAATCAGCTGAGGCAGTGTGGGCGGGCATCAAGGCCACAGTGGCTGCAGGGTCTATAATTTTCTTAGGGGCATAAGGCTGCCATGAAATTCCTGCCCTGGACTCAACAATCAACTGTCTTTCTGGTGCGTTTACAAACAGCAACTGACAAAACTTGACATACAGCAATATAAAAAGACAGTTCAAAGTGCTTTGCATAATACATAAACAGCATGAAGAGCATCAAGACAAAATGTAAAAGGAACATAAAGCAATATAAAAAGACATTTCAACACAATTAGGAGAGTTAAATAGGAAATTTAAAAGAAAAGATAAGAAGAACAGAGACTCTGCCAGTACATTTAAACACTTTAAACCAAATAAAACCAAAGTCCAACATTTGGGGAAATGTTTGTTTGCCAGCAAACCCAGAGCCTCATGAGAAGATCAATAGCAATTTGATCTCACTGAGATCAGGATTTGGGACGTGTTTAGTCAAGCTCAGCAGCAGGATGCGAAGCAGGGAAACCCTTTCTCTCGTTCTGTCGAATAACTTTCAAGAAAATTCAAAGCTGGCTTCTTTATGCTTTGTATCTTGTTAATTTAACTTGCTCAGAAGAAGAAATTCCAAAATGCTGTCACTTCAGAGACTGCGAAAACATTTGAGCTTTTTATTTTCTTTTGCAAAAACTACTATGAAGTCATCTTAAAAGCAGGTCAAAATAACTTCTCCAATAGCAGGTGTTGCCATAAACGCTTGGTGAGCTTCAGAAAAGATAATCCTGTATGTTGAAGAAATTGAAGAACTCTTGACTCAATTAATTAAGATGGATGTTAAAGGGAAAGTTCAGGTTAATTGAAGGGTTGTAGGAGGTACTTATAATCCATAATCACTGTATTACCTTCAGTAGACACAAATGTCTGCAGAAGATGCTTTTACAGCAGATTCCTTCTGCTTCAAGACATATCCCAGACTTACTTTACTGGAAACAGATCGATGAAAATGACTTTCAATATTTAATAAAAAACAAGAACATTTCCCGATACTGTATTTCAAAATGTTCCTTTTACCAGTGATCCAATGAAACTTTTCTGAAGCTGCCACGGTCTCTCTCAGAGTTATAAATACAGCAGAGGAGTGCAGAAAAGAAATAGAAATATAGATTGCACCAGCCCAGGTGTGATTGTACTTTAGTCGTGGTCTTCTGCATTAAAGCAGTAGTTTTGTCGCATAACTTTTCTTTTTCTTTACCTCCGCAAGTCTTTTTGTCCAAGAGTTTGTACCCAGAGGGACAGTCACACTCATAACCAATTCTCCGGTCCCTGCAGATGTGGGAGCAGCCGCCATTGTTGTCTGCACACTCATTCAGGCCTGCAGAGATAGAGAGAGAGAGAGAGGGAGACAGAGGGGTGGTGGAGACGAAGGACAGAGAGGAGGACAGGAACAAGAGGGGAGGGAGGTAAAGAGGAGTTGAGTACTGATAAAATAACTCCAGCAGGCTGTTGGATGGAACAATTCAGCCTGGATAAGACACAAAGAAAAGAGTTGGGCAGAAAGACAAAACACCCAAAGTTTGTCGAAGTGCACAGCTTTAATTATCCTGCCAGTTAAGATAATTTAGTCGTGTCAAGTGAAAACGTCAAATTCTCATTCAAAAAGAAAAGACACTGAACTTTAAAACAGCAGCACTCTCTTAGAAATAAGGGTCCCAAAAGGGTTCTTCCTGAAGGGCTGAGGATCTACCCAGAAACACTTGATTCTGAAGAACCCTTTTTTGAAGAAAAGGTTCGTCAAGGGTGCTTTGTGAGACTAAGGGTTCCGTATTCAACCAAAGCACCCTTTTTGGAAGAAAGAGATCTTCAAGGATCGTTGAACTCTTTCATCAAGGGTTCTTGGTGCCATAATATGAGAGAGTTCTTGGTAGAACCCCCCTGGGTAGATTCTAGATAAAACCCTTGGAATATAAAAGGGCTCTTGGTGGGACCCCCATGTGTGGGTACTAGATAAAAACCCTTGAATATAAAAGGGTTCTCGGGGTGGATTCTAGATAAAACCCCTGGAATATAAAAGGGGTTCCACTTGGTGAGTTCTAAATAAAACCACTAGAGCATAAAAGGGTTCTACGTGGACACCATAGGTGGATTCTAGATAAAACCTCGGGAATATAAATTCACAGTGGAACCCCTTGGGTAGGTTCTAGATAAAACTCTTGGAATATGAAAAGGTTTGTGGTGGAACCCCTTGGGCGGGTTTTTACATAAAGGAATGTAATGGAATATAAGTGTTCTCGGGTTGGGTTCTGGATAAAACCCTTGTAATAGGGTTCTCAGTGAGATGAAACCATTGGATTATAAAACAGTTCATGGTAGAACCCCCCGGGGAGGTTCTTTTTAACACCCCTTTTAGGTGGAAGGATTCTGGGCAAAACCCCCCAGCGATGGTTTTGGAGGAACCATTACACCATACAAAGGTTCTTCTTGGGTGAAACCTTTCACAGATGGTTCTTGATACAACACTTTATGATGGGTTCGAGGTAGAACCTTCTAAAGTGGAACATTTATAAACAGTTCTACCAAGAGCCAAAGAGCTGGAGAAGAAGCTGAAGAACTCTTTATGATTCTAGTTAGCACATTTATTTCAAAGAGTGTGTACAAAGAGAGACAGAGGTGTGTGTGTGTGTGTGTGTGTGTGTGTGTGTGTGTGTGTGTGTGTGTGTGTGTGTGTGTGTGTGTGTGTGTTTATGGCCTCCAGGCACAGTCTCAGCCCAATGCACCTGGAAACAATCCGTTCTCCAGCAGGGAGCCTGGCTGTGTGTATCAGGTGCTTCTCCACTATGATGCCTATTGTTACACATGCTGTCCTTCATCCTCTCATCTCATTCTCTCTATTTGCGCCTTGTTTTTTTTTAAAAATAAAAACAGACTGGATCCATCTCAGTCATGCTTCTTCTATGTCCTTTCTTTTTTCTGTCTGTTTCTACGCCTCCATTTATTCCTTTGTCTTTCAACTACCCTCCAGGGAGCAGAGAGAGATCTCTGCATAAAGCTAAAGCTGGTACTTCATTACCGGTTTACATTAAAGATTTAAGCTTCAAGGCTACAGGTTCTTCTGTGAGACAGTGAGACTGGGAGAGGAAGAGATAAAGTGAGAAACATTGAAAATAGAAATAGAGAGACTGACAGAGAGAGGAAGAGGAAAGTGAAGGCTTTGAGAAATTAGCATGACATTTAACTCAAATTAAGGTTGTAATTTACTTTAAAGCCGGTGCGTTCTCTCAGATAACAACAAATCAACTCAATGTCAATATTAAAGTGAAAACATGAAAACTTATTTCAACTAATCTGTCTCTGCTAATCTAATACATTACAGGCCAAAAGTATGCAGACGCTCCTGTCGGTTGCTTTTTAAAGAGGTGATGCACACTTTGTAGATGTTTTTGAGAAGTAAAATAAAATATTTTACTGTACTGTGTCCATGCTCAACTTCAAACTTGCTTCGTAGCTTAGCCTGCTGAAGTTGGCTTTAGCATGTTGCACGGGTACTGTGGCAATGTTGGTCTCATGTTGTAATATTAACAGACATTCAAGAGGAACTGTGTGAATGTTAAGCCTCATATGAAGCCAACTAAAGAACAAGGGTAGTCTGCTTTTTCTAGAGGTTTATACTGCAGTTTTAATGTTAGCTCAGCTAGCATTAGCTTTGTCATTATAAGGAAGCCGGCACCCCCGGTTCTACTCTGTTATCCTCACTGGAGTGTGTGTGTGTGTATGTGTGTGTTGCTGCTGTGTGTTGTACAACCCTGCGCTGTATAATAATGAATAAATTACTTGAAATTAACTGGTGCCTTGAAGGCACTGATATAGCTACATGTGAAAATTTAGTTTAGTTAATCTAGCGAGACAAGGTGCAGATTTTTCCCCTCCATCGCCCAGTCAGACGGTTGAGGAGTAGGCAGAATTTTTTTTTGGTTGACTACATCCCTACCTTTTGTCCCTATAAGAGCCAAAATCTAAAAACATTGAATTTTATATACCAGTTCTAATATTACACCATGATCGTGTCTTTCATTATATCTTCCCTGCCTGTAAAACATCTTTTAATCTGTCAGGATTTCT
>JAJHUR010089205.1:0-49685 GCA_027495735.1 Lutjanus campechanus | reverse complement strand
CGTGAGCAGGACTCAGCTGTTAAAATTGTTTATAGCTTCAAAGAAGTAATTAAAGCTAAACATATCTGAAAAATGAGCACTTGAACCTGCACCAGTGTGATAAAAAATCATCTTTGGGACGGTCCTATGCTACCGCCAGAGGTATGCATCCTGATAGGATGTTGGATTGACCAATCAGCTTGAAATGCAGATCTGCAGGTTACCCTTAAAACTGTCTGTCTGCCCTCCAGCATCTCTCAAGTCCATCACATAACGCCCCATAAAACCACAACTTCAAGTATTTATATATCAGTTTACATACGGATTAAACACATGAGACATGTTACTAACCCTTTAGATGTGATGGACAGAGCAGCAGTATCCTCAATGCTCCATGTGTCTCCACAGGATGTATTCAGGCACAGTATTGAGTTGTAGTTGTGCATTTTGGCAGCACTCAGGGCCCAAAACATCTCTGTAGTTATTTGTGTAAAACAGAAGAAAATAGACTTGAAGCGTACAAGCACAATTAATTATTAAACAGAAGTAAAATGCAAGTCGTTACGCATCAGCTTGATTAAAACAGAAGCGAATCTGTTCATTCAGACGCACGTGATACAACAAGTGAAAAAAATGTCTAAAAGCGAGTAATTTATTTCCCAAAGTTACCAACTATTCCTTTAAGCTATTGCAACACAGTAGAGGTTGCTGAGAAGAGGCCTGACTGCTAGTATCTGTGGTGTCCCATGTGTGGGCTCCAGTTCCAGTCTGTATACACCTTCGATACACACACCACATCCTCAACCAAAGGCAAAGAGACAAAACACAACTGTTAGCCACATTTCAGTTTTCAGAGACTGGTCGTAGTGTGTTTTTTCCAGTCTTGAAAAAGGCACCTTTATGTGACTGGAAACTGGTGGAGTTTAAAATCAGAGGATTGTAGCGCAAAAATAAGACGCGGGCTAACCAGGGCTGTTTTTAGAAGTTCCTGAGAGAAGTGTGTGTGTGTGTGTGTGTGTGTGCGTGTGTGTGTGTGTGTGTGTGTGTGTGTGTGTTACTGTATTTTAGGCAGGAGGGAACGTGAGAGACGTGTTGGGAGGAGGGCATGAGGGCGGCAGCGAAGGAGGAAGACATTATAGGTGATTTTCCACCCTGTCTGCACTACTTAAAACATACACACCTTGTGTTTTTGAGGTTTCCACACAAAGCTGGCCTTGTGTGTCCTGAAACTGCCCAGGAAGCGAGATCAGACATGGGAAAGAGTGTGATGGTTGACTAAGGATACAGTAGCTGATGTGGTGTCGGGTGGCCTCTAGATAGCTTAGAGAAAGAGGTTGTGTAGTCTCTCAGTGTTAGCTCCCACAAAGCTTAACTGGGCTGTCACTGGAGATGGAGAGGATAATGGGAACAGTCATTTCCCTCTGCAGCCAAATGATGTCAGCCACAGGGCAGACAGAGCTACAGATGTACAACAACCACCTCCGTTCAAGTTTCCTGATCCAGATTAGCTCATAATGGACATGAACGGTGTTTTTATAACTAATAGATTCTGGATCATGAGCGTCTGTTCCACTTTCTAGGTTATTTATGAGTTCAGGCCACTGTGGTCAAGTATGGTCACTCATTTTTCCCCTTAATCAAAAGCAGCAGCTTCACACAGCACACAGCTCGGGCACACAACCAAGCCAAAGTTAAAGGGATAATACTGACTATTTGAAGTGGGGTTGTATGAGGTAAATTATTGGTAGTATTCAACTATTCATATTTTCCCTGCTGGTTGCCTCTGTGTTGTGTGTGCAGCTGGGGTTTTGTCGGTCTGTGTCCAGCTCGTGCTGAAGTTCCTGCTGGGCAGGTCTTCATTTCATATGCCAGTCTGCTTCTCCCACTATCACTGACAGAGGGAAGACAGAGCAGACGCTGTTGCCTCAGACTCGTTCCTCCCCTGCTGCCTCTGTTGTCATCTCTTGGACCACTGTCTCTCAGCAGCTTCCGCGTGAGCAGACAAAACACTGGCAGCACGAGCAGCGCTGATGTTGGGATGCACAGCTCTGCTGTAGCATGTGTGTGTGTGAGAGAGAGAGACAGGAAGAAAAGGTGGATTACTGAATGTAATGTTTCTGTAAGTTTTTAGTAACTTACTCAGAAAGCTGCTTTGTTGCTTAATTCACTTGGCCAAACCCCTGATATTCTCCTGTGATAAAGGCGTGACAAAGACTTTTTAACTGCACTATTAAAATGTGGAAATATTTGGGCATCTAACATCCCTCTTACTCATAGCAATAAATGAATGAACATCACGCTTCAGTTCAGAATTCAGCTCAAATGTGTGACTGAGTTCGAGTCATGTCCAGCATCGCACTGACTATTTGTTGTTTATTCCTACTGAAACTTTGAAGCCCAAACTGCAACGTTTGGGACATTCCTAACGCTGACTATAGATTTCAAGTAATCTGAACTCTCCCTTTAAGGTTTTTCTTGTGCACAGTGCTGTTATTATTATTATTATATTATTCTTTTGCATGCACAGCCTCTGCTCTCTGCCTGCCAGGGATATCTAAGTAAGATGACGGATGGAGGACGGCAAAGGTAGTAGCATCGGTCGGCTTCTCCCGGCTCGTCATGTCTCCTGTGTCTTCACGGGGTAATGAAAGAGGCTTTATAGCAGCGACAGTGGTGAGGCTTTTTCAGGCATTCCTTTGACATGACCTTATAGGAGGAACACGCTCCGACCCAGGGTGGAGCGAGGACAGGCAGAAAGAGGCCACTGTGCGGAGCTGTCAGCAGGACGGACAGATGAAGAGAAAGAAGGGTGGTGTGATGGAGAGAGCGAGAAAGAGAGGGAGGGAGAACATGAAGGTGGACAACTTTTACCCATGACATCACTGAGAGGAAAAGCTCCCCTCACGCACAGACCTTTTTTTTTCTCCACAGCATGTTGCATGTAATGTACACCTTGACCGGCTGGCTGGTTTCCTGACTCGCACGGCAAAAACACAACACAGCTACAGTCTAGATCTTGTGTCAAAGTGTTGTTTGATTTAGCAGCAGAGCAAAAACAAACCCTTGTCTGGTTCATTTAGCTGAGATTATCAAGCTACTACTTCACACCTTCAGTGTACAGTGCAGACGTTATGTGGCCCATGTGTACAGTAAGCATGTGCTGAAGCAGTTTTTTGTCCATCAAAGCTGCCGAGTTAATGAAACGAAAGACTTAAGGGTGCATGATGGAGAGGTTAATTTGTAGAGGCTGTAATGTTTTCCTGTCCAATTAATGTCACACATACAGTACATCTGTGCCTCTGTATATTTTAGACCTGTTTGCACTAAGAGATTAATTTGATCTAAGATAAGTTCTAATCAGACTTTAAGAAACTGGGTGTAAAATGAGCAAAGGTTTAAAATTAAGCAGAGCTCTGTTTCACAATTAAAAACTAATCTCAGTTTAGCAAATCCAAGTTTAGTGATTTAAAATTAAAATTAAAATTAACAGAGTTCAAATCTTAATAATAAACTAGTTTAACAGTTTGGTGCAACATAATTTAATGTTAAATCATGATTTAATCAGGTTTAAAAATTTATCCTCATTGGTGCAGCCCAGCCTGTGTTCAAACACACACTCAAACCCCCACTGTTCTAGCTTATGTGGACACGTGTGCAAGTATGTGTCCAATAAAATGTTTCATCCTCATCTTGTCAAATCCTGCCTAAGTCTGGCTGGACTGGGGGTCTACGTATTGTCTTACAGTAGTGGCTTTTCCAGTATAAACACTCAAAAACAGACATAAGTAATTTTCCAGACTTCCAAGAATCTCCGACGTTCCTTGAATCGTCAATCAAAGTCCTCGCAGTGTGCTTTTGAAACGATCCAGAGTGGAAGGAAGTGGGGCGCTCGCCTCATGGGGAGGCAATCAGCCATTTAGACAACTTTCCCATTGCGAGGTCCTCGTGCCAGGCCTTGGTGCCAATACGTTCCCTCAGACAACAGCTAAATGGCAATAAAAAGCTCTATTTGTGGGCGTATGCAGCTTTCCTTGCCAGACAAATGTGATCCCAATCCTACTCCCATTTGTTAATGATTTGCAAGTATTGTGAAATAGTCTCAATCTTCTCTCCAGCTAGATGCTCATATCCAGCTGCCAGCTTCTTGTTTGAAGTGCCATATGTTTTCTCAGGCTTGAAGCTCATTAATTAAATGGACCTCAACGCTGGAAACTATAAAGACCCCATTGTTGATGTAATGGATATAAAGACTACTGTGTGCATTCCATGTCAGTATCCAATAAGTTGTTCAAGATAGATGTACTTCTATTGAAGCAGACTGGATATTCACATTCGAAATCAGTTCTAGCTTTGAAACCAATGACTGATTTTCATTATCATTTATTCTAATAATGACAAAGTTTCGATCATACGTCATCGGGTTTTTTGAGCAGAAATCTGAACTAATAAAGATCCAAGTGAGATCGAAAACAATGTCATTATTAAACCTTTGTGGCATAAAGTAGTGCACTTCAGGCATCTTTTTTCTTTGATGCTGTTTGTGATTGCCTTGCACCTACGTGATGTACCAATAATTACCTTCATCCTAATTATCAGTTATTCTGCCCAGTATTCAGTTATTGTTTGGTCTGTAAAACAAATGAAGAGTGAAATGCCTATCACAATATCCTAGAACAACAGTTCAAAACCAAACCAAAACTACTAAACCAATTATATTCTATTTACTATAATTTAACACCAAGACACGTGCAAAAAATTGCACCAAAACCCATAAAGACCCAGAAATGTACTACTCAGGCCTGTCTTATTTGAAAGCTGGGACCCATGTAAAGAAATGTCAGAAGCCGTCCGGGATACACGGAGATGTTACTCTACTCTACTTGCAGTCACAGTGACGGATGACAAATGCAACTCGACTTATGCAGACTAGTGTTGCTAATTTGCTATCATTTGTTCTTTCCACAATGAGTCTGACCTCTGCTCTCCGACCATTCACACACACAGCACTTCCATTATGATCAGTGCTATCTGATAACAGCCTGGTCTTCTTGGATCCACTCAGGTATTACCCATCATTTTTAATTGACCCAGGACTCATGGTAATAGAACAGGACCCAACCTGGATCCAATGGATGGTCTAGAGTGTGGAAACGAACCTGTATGGTTCCCAGGTCGGGTCCTAGGGTTCAGGTGGACCCATGAAGACCTCTGGAACATTCAAATCTTTGGCATTTTTGCTTGAAAAATTACTTCAGAATAGTTGTTGAGTCATTTATATTGAATAATTGTTACAGCTCTAATGAATAGTTGAATGAGTTACAGCATCAATAACAAACAATCCCCCTTACTTTGAGAAATGAAACCTTTTTTTCCATTTAACAAAAGCCAGGATTCTCAAATTTAAAATGTTGTAAAACACAAGCAGCTGTATAATAACAAGAACCCTGATAAAGTAGTCTAGAAAAATGTCAGAATTGTGATTTAGTACAATTATGACCTGATAGATGCCAAAAGTCAGTATTGTCCGTAATCTGTGCTGTAGACACAGTTGGTAAAGTTTTATGTTTTGATCCCCAGCCCTCCTAATGAACCAACCAAGAAGTAACAAACCCCTTACTCAAGGTATTTCCTGCCACAATCCAGTTGATAAACTAAAACTCTCTTATTTCCTGTTGTACAGCTGAAGTGTTTGGCTCTGTTATGTCTTCCTTAAAGACACCTGCTCTCATAAATTTGCTGCTCTACCAAAGGCAAATTGTTATTAACTTTCTTGTTTGGATTGTAAATACCAAGTGACGAAAATTCCTCAAACCCTCCACCTCATGACACAAATATTGGTTTAGTGACAGTAAACTTGCTCTTGGTCCAGTCAAAATGACTACTGTGTTTACAGAGGAGTAAATATTATTCTCATTAAAACATTCCCTGGATAGGTACAAACAAACTCAGACAGATGGCTAGAATATTTAAGGCCATGTTGTGCAGCAAGATCTTTACGTGTGTTTATAAGTCCGTAGTTTCAGAAGTAGATTGCTAAAAGCTCTTGGCAGTTCATTGTCTGTCTACTTTTCAATACAGATTAGAGATCCACGCCAAAGTGATTTAAGGACAAGCTTTATTTTCTTTCCATCCCTGTCCTTCAGGAGTTTTTACAAGCTCAGGTTTAGCTGAAAACATTTTCTGTTTGCGTTATAACGAGATCTTTTGGCCCAAAAATCATCTTGCTGTTTATGTCTGATGACATGGAAACACACCTCCTCATCATCTCCTGCAGTAATGGATAGGTTTGTACTGGATATTGTTTGTGACAGTTCCTCTGCAGTGCATTCCTAAACGGCTATATCACATCGACCCTTCTGAAGCAGGCAACACTTCTCTCCTTCACTTCGAACCATTATTGGCTGCGTGAGGACACTGTTATCACGCTCACAGATGTTTCAGTTGGAATGTGTTAAATGGAAAGTGGTATGAGGCCACACTGTACAGGAGGTAACCACTAATGATTTAATGCACCCTCCAGAAAGGGTCAGTCCAGGTCTTGCAGGCCAAATGGTTATTTGACTGCAGCTGTAAAGCGTTTTTGGAGCAATTAGCACGTAACTGGAGTTCATACTGCAAATAGCAGGAATTGTGTGGGTGTATTGTTTCAGGTACCAGTGAGACAATAAAAAGCAATAGAAAGTCTAGTTTGAATAATGCATCAACAGTGTTGGACAAGTCACTTTCAAAATGGAATGTATTACATATTACTAGCTACTGTTATTTGAAAGTAAGTTACTTTACAATATCACTTTCTGTGTAGAATAATGTCTTACACCACTTTTGTGTTATTTTCCAAAATAACTGCAGAAGTATGACTAGACATTGTAAAATGGAGGAGGGTAATATTTCATAGCGGTATCCCCACAAATGCCCCTATGTTGCAACACTTATGGTAAAAATACGTGTCAATCATTCCTCCTCATGTTTGCACCTCCATGCGGGCTAGCATCTCAGCTGTGTCCTGCTGTGTTTCAGCTGTAGCTTTATTTATACTCTTTTAGTATCAGCTTTGCAGTTTTGTTGCATATAACATGATAAAGATAATTTTGATTGTTTGCACTTTTGAACTATAATGCTTGCTCGTTCCTTGCCACGTCTGCTAAAGTTAGGATTGCTAATTTCTTATTCTGACCACTGCTTTCTGACCCTTCACTCATTCATGCAGGTCGTCATACCATATTGTGACTACAGATCAGTGCTGTCTGATCATGGGCGGGTCATTTTTTAGATCCATTCAGGCATTACACATGATGTTAAACAGACCCTGAATCCATGGTAATCGAAAAGTACCTGGCCTGGGTCCTCAGATGTGGGTGAAGACTTTAGAGTTTTGCACTCAGTTGTGAATGCAAAAAATGACAAAAACAGTTAAATAACAAATTAAAAAAGTGAGCTTGTTCAAACCCTGGGTCCTTTCTCATCTCTGCACAGATGGCCAGTCACAGCATGAAGTAGATGTGAATGTTGGATTGTTGGTTTCGGGAAGTTATAAAAATTATTGAACACAGCTCCTTTTAATCTGACGTCAGAACATTTGGGTGAAAGGGGATTTCAGACACTGTTCAACCATATGACCAGCACGTCACCTTTAGAACCACGCCAGGAGGTCTGTAGGACACTCCTAAACCTTGAAATCCTCCCTGCGTGTGGACTTCCTCTGATCTACTGCAGCTGTTCTTGTGTCCAGTGTTAACCTGAACACTAACCTCTGTCTAATTCACTACAGTTTCCTGTCCTCCTGGGAACCGTATAACAGCTTGTCTCTCAAGTATTCTGGACTGCGGTTGCCAGGTCTGACCGCTCGTTCATCACTTGTTGCCAGTTCCTCTCTCATGATTTGGGTGGTAGTTCTGCCTCTGACAAGCCATCTGTGTAACTGTCTCCAGGCTTGTTTGTGGCATTGGGATACGTGCTTTTTGTCACAACATCACCTCTGCGTCTGTGGCGCCAGCCCAACCCTATTTACATACCTGTGAATCCAGCAGGAGGCCCAGAGGAGAAAGGCATGCAAATGTAGGTTTGCCTTGGCACAACTCGGTGCCCACATCAAGAGCACTTCTCTCAGAGTGGCAGGGCGGTCCAGCAGCTCAAACACAGGTTGCTCTTTAGTGAGGAGGGCAAACTGAGGGCTTACACTGAGTGGTAGTTATTCACCTCTACAGGTGCTCCTTTGAAATTCTTGTGAGAGGGAAAATGCACTCATGCTGTACAAGATGTACACTTCTGAGTGTGTTCAAAGATTTGCTTTTAATGACAGAGTTTTAGCATTGCTGTGATCTTAAATCTTGCACAGTTTAATGGGAGAATTAAAGCAGCTAGAAGGAACTTTCTTATTGTGTTGATTTTGGAGGCCATGCAGACAAAAGCAGTACTTTTTCCACTGCCATCACCACATCATATAACATCAAAAATACAGTTATCTAAAGAAGAATCTCATCCTGCTTCTTTTTAACTGGCTAACATGCTACTCACTGTAACTTCGCCTGGGAAAATGTAAACACAGGCTATTCTAGTCCGCATGCCGTGAATCATTTTATCTGATTTTAAAGGAAAATCCGACACTGACAGGCATTAAGAATAACTATATAGAAATAGCCAGTCTTCTCACTGATGGTCTTGTTTGCTTATGTAGGTCATATAGAGGCATCAGCTGATAAATTCAGATTAAATATGTTTTCTGTTGTGCCAGCTCATCAACATTTTTCAGGGTCCGTATTTGGTACAAAGTAACTTTTAAGTTGAAGGCAAGTGAGCATGTGTTTTTGTTTCCTTAGAATGTGCCATTTATATCTAACAGACATTCCTGACATCTTATTTTAACAATGAACAGTTTCTCAACTCATTTTCCAGAAAATCTGCTATATGATGAAATATATTGACTTCATTCATACCGCCCACTCTTAGGGAGTGAAGAAGCCCAATCGTTGACAATAACTAATGTTTCAAAGAAAATGGCTTACTTTCTCGGTATCCATCTTCTCCTCTGTGGCAGACACAGGAGAGACAAGTCATTTTGATTTACCCATGCGTGGCTGTTTCCAGGCTGTATTGTTTTCCATTACACTATTCAGTATAATGGCAATTTCACTTTAAATCCCGTGATTGATTTCTGCTCCGTCATCCTGAGGGGGTGTTTTAGTCTTTCAGTCCGCTCAGTTTGATTTATGAGCATGTGTTTTCAGTTCAGAATCTCACCGCTCAGACCCTTTTGGGTTGGTTTTTGACAGTTTGATACAGCACTCAGACTCCCAAAAATCCTCCATCCTGAATTATCTGTCTCCATAAAGTAGCAGTAACCATTGTGTATGTGTGTGTGCAGAGGTGCTGTTAGATAGGACTGTAAATCCATTATCACCCAAGTGTGAGTCATACATGGAAACACAGTAGAGCTGGTCTTTTTTCTGACCTAACTGTCCAGATAACTCCGACAGAGGATTTTTTTTTCATTTATCAAGTGGAAATTTATGATTTTGGCAGGATTTTTTCTTTTAAAAAGAAAGGATTCTCCATAAAGAACTATTTTAACGCCATAATTTTACCATAGTGTTATATCGCTGAGAGATGTTAGCTTTGAGAGTGAAACTCTGTGATAAACAAGTATAAATACAGTGAATCTCCAATGTTCAAGGCAGGTTTTGGGATGTCTGGTCTCTGGACAGTAGATCTGGCAGTGGCTGACCACAGCTGTGTTTGTGCTGGGATGGTGTGCTGGAGTGAATCCCCTCATCCTCCAGTTGACCCTCTGGCCTGAGCCAGGTTGTCCCCAGGGGCTGAGGGTGGCAGCCCCCCACCTTAACCCCTCTTTGCACCACCTGCTATGATCTTTTGCTGTTTAGTCTCCGGAAATCCGTACAAAACTTATCAACAGATACTTATCAAATCTAAAAAAAAAAAAAAAAGCCAAGCTGACAATAGCATCGTCACGGAGGATGTTCTCCCTGAAATATCTCGGGTCGACTTTGTCAGGAATGCAGCAGCAAGGACACATGATGCAGCTGGGTTGTGTACTTGAGGTTGCGCCATCAGTTAGAGGAAAAATCCACCCCCCAGACACACTTCCGTTGATTTCATCAGGGTTTAATGCACACCATGTTTTACGTTGTGCTCAAGTGTTGCAGTTGATTTTGTGGTTTATTCAGGTTTCCTCAGCATGCGGTCTACTGTATTTCTACTTAACTTGGTTTACATCCACTCATTTCACAAGAACTCTTCTGATGCCTGCCAGTAAACTGGTTTTAACTTGTTGCACTTTCTTTTGGCTTTGCATGTAAGTGCTGTCAGTTGGTCTTTTCATTTTCTGTCATCACTTTATTACAACATAATGAAGTCAAGACCTCAAAACCCGACTACTGTCTGTGTAAAAAAGCTACATGTAATTGTCTTCACATTTTCCATGTGCATGAGAAAAATGTCACCAAAAGCAACATGGAATGACCACTGCAAGCATTTAATCCAAATCGGGGGTTCGCCTTTAAGACACAACTGTATTTTTCACAACTGTACTCTGGATTTGATGTATCATTCTAAGAAGGATATTCTATCTGACTGAACTTTTGCTATAGCTTCATTAGTCCCCATAGTGGTCCTTTCATTGTTGTGAGACCATTTGTTGAAACTCCAAAATGGCAGTGGTTAATTGTTGAAATTAAATTAATCTTGAAAAAACTGTGACTATACACACTTTGTGAACCTCTGCTGGTTGCATCTAGCAGTTGTTGTAGAATTACAGCAGGTGCTTCACCATCTCTTGCCTGGCACTCTTCTAGTTCAGTATTAGAGTCTGTCTTCTGTTGTTGCATTCAGTTACCCAATATAGGACCTAAAATGTGCTGCTCCCCTGGCCTTAGCGCTCTTCCTCCCATGGTGGGTGGGTAAGTCAGTCTGTGGCTCCAGCCAGGTGATCTGACCAGGAATGCACTTGACGCCACCTCAGTCTTTGGCCTTTCAGGGGTAACCAAGCATTTCCAGCTGGGTTTTTCTCTCCTGCCTCGTCTGCTGCCACATGAAAGAGACCCAGTTCTGTCTGACAGGGGAGTCATTCTTCATAAAGAAGTGGGTTGTTTGAGGGAAAGAGAATTTCTGCTTCTTCTATCAGAGTGGCACAGTCTGTGTTTTATGATTTATTGTGCAGACTGTGTGGAAATTCTTTTCATCCCCCATAGAAAACACAAAGTGCTTTGTTTTTGTATCTTTTCAATTCTGGAACTACATACAGTATTTTCCAGATCTTGAATAAATGTGGGAATTCCTGAGCTTTGTCCTTCTAATTCACCCCATGAAAACAATAAAACAATACAATAGAAGGGTTTTAGTCGTAACAAATGTCTTTCCTGGCAAACATGAACCAGTGCTGAATGGTACAACAGAGGGATGAGTGTGTTGAGACGCTCTCTCTCAGTCAGTTGTGTTTTTGGCAGGCAGGCCCGACTGACCTTCTCAGCTGTCAGGAGAGACGCTGTGCAACACTGGAAACACTGGGATTTGCTTTAGGTTTGCACCTGTTGGGAACATGAAGGACTTAAACAAATGCAGTCAGACTTCTCTGCAGTACTGTGACTGAGTTAATGTTGCTGCACGAGATATCCAAGACAGCAAACTCGTCTCCAACCTCGTCTCCTCTCACCTCTCTGTATCTGTTTTCTATTTTATCAGCATGTCATCCTCCTTCTGTTTCCTGCTTTACTTCTCCTCTGTCTCTTCTACTTTTCACCCAGCTCAGTCACTGTCAAAAACAAACCCAAATCCAAACTCATCAAGGGCTATTGTGCAAGGTGTTTGTGTTCCTGTGAGGATATACTGTAGTTAGGAGGAACTTGACCCATGTTGAGGCTTGAGCATGATTAGGATCTTATCTGATAGGGACCAGACATGTTCTGATGGTTGAGTTTCTCCAAAAGGACGTGTGTTTAAAGGGATAAAAGAGCATCCTAAAGCTACAGGACACAAGCTCATACCAGACATCTGGGATCTTCCTCTCTGAACTGAGCTTTTTTTTTTGTTACACAACAGTTCTGTGTTAAAGTAACATCAGAGAGGAGATGTTTGCAGACCTTTGATGTTAAAGGAAAACATCTTAACTGATATACTGTCATGTATAGTGTGATCCGGTGGCTATGGTGGTGAAGGGGTGGATCCTCTTGCTCCCTGACTTCTCACGTTTTTCCTTCCTTTGTCACCTCTGTTGCGCCGATGTAGGAACTGTAATGTTAGAGAAGGAGTCTTTTGTTTTGATGGAAGAAAGTTGGTACAAGCAAAGATGATGGCCACTTGGGGGATAAGTCCATTGAATGTGGTGCTTTTGTTAGATTATGAACTAGTTTTGAAAAACATCTGGAACTGGAAATTAGTTTTAGTGCACTGTTGACAACATAAACTATGTAAGATAAACGACAGAACTTTATTAAGTTCTTCGGATGATGAAGAGTAATTTGGTGCTTGGAAATCTATAGACTATTTCCTGTTTCATTTCAGACAGATTCACAAATTCTAACAGATGGACATTTGATAAATCAATCAAAAGAAAATTAATAAGCATCTATTTTGAGAGTATATTTAGTATTGTAGTCATTTTTCAAGGGTTACTCATTGCTTCCAGCTTCTCCAATCTGAGGATTTGTTGCCTTTATCTGTTTCACGTTATTGCAAACTGAATATCGTTGGGACATTTGAAGGCTCTGGCAAATTGATATTTTGCACTTTTTTGTGAAATTGTGTGCGCTAAACTAATAATCACTTAACTGATAAAATAATTGACAGATAAATCAAAAATTGTCAAAATCACAAGTGGGAATGCTCCAATTCAAGATTTTTCTAGTCAACCATCTAGTCATCAGTTCAGGCTATTAGTCGATTTGTTGACACACGTTTATGATAATAATTTGATTGTTATAATATATATTTTTGGGATATGAAATGAACATCCTGTTAAATACTAACGACAAAAAGGTTATTGACTCTGAATGTGTTGAAACAACCAGCAAGAGACAAAACACAGACCTCATTAGACCATTAGAGAGAGAGAGCTGTCTTTATGACGTCTGATACGGTGGCTGAGGTCTCTGCGCTCAAATCATATGAACTTTAGCGATGTTGGGAGTCTGTTTGGTCTAAGATAAAGCATGAACATATCCTCCTACAGCCTTGGTCTCTCTGGGAGACAGCTATCAGGACAGCTGCACTGGCCGTCCCAGAGACAGATAGTTGATTATGTTTTTATGGAACTGACCCCAAACATAACCTGGTCATATTACCTTTAGCCTAAAGGAGAAAAATTCCTTCATGTACCTTTTTTATACTATTTTATATTAATTATCATGATCAACTTTTGAATATGAAACATCTTTAAACATCTATTATACAATTTTTAAAATGTACTTATTCTGTTTGTATTAGTTTATCAGTTATCCAGTGCCAACACAGATACATAACAGCTGCTGTTTTTCAATTTCTTTTTTTTTTTTTTCAAGTCATTCATACAGGACATGGTCTGCACTTTATCAATATGACTCATTAACACACACTTCCTACCACTTAACTCTTATCCAGTCTACAGCTATCAACAGTCAACTGTTTTTTTCCCCTAATGTGTTTATGTTTGATACATTTCTTAAGAAGAGGATGGGATGCCTGTGGTGGTTATTTTATTGTATTACTCCCTGCCTAAACAGCCATAAAGTTCATTGGCAGTGCAGAGACCTCATCCATCATATTATCTGTAATAAAGACAACTCTGTTTAATGACAGGATGTTGACGGGAACAGTGCGTCCCTGTGAATCTGTTCAGAGTAACCGAAGTCAGAATTATTATTTATTTCAAGTGGATTCCAAATGAGTTGCCAAGAATCAAGTTTTTAGAAAAGACTTAAATGAACCCTCACATTTTGGCGAGTAGTCTGTTCTTCCTGCAGGAGCTGCTTCAGAAGAATGTCTGCAGATTGTCTGTTTTTTTTTTAAAGAACTGAAAATTATATAGATTCAGAGAGACATATGGACTTTTTGGCAATTTTTAGTGATGGAGACCTGTCCATATGTTTCTTTTTAAATTCTGAGAATCTGGTTTCACATATTTCAACTCATATGGAAAAGAAATGGAAAAAAACACATCATATATAGAATATTATATATGGATTTATTGTCATATACAGTACTGTAGTTCCCAAATTATATATGTTTCAAATCACACAGATGTACTTAGCACTTTGTATCTGGTTTGACTGTCATATTACTTACAAGTTTCAGTTAAGAGATTTAAACATTTAGTGAAATGTATCTGTTTCTTTTCAATATGGAAATAGTTGGTGATATAAATACTGATGTAACAGAAAAATACACTTTCTCATGTTGGGATTGTGATGGAGGTGAATACTAAGAAAGCACCTTATTTTTGCACTTTCAAACTCCCTAATTTGACCAGTTATGACTGATTTTAACTAACTTCATCAAGTGAATTTATGTCTTTGATTATTGTTATCTCAATTACATCTTTCTTTGCTTCTCTCTCTGCCTGTTTTTCTGTAGTTGAAGCAGCCTGACAAGGCAGCGGCAGCAGCTCACACATACTTCCAGGCCAACCCAGAACATGTGGAGATGGGTCAGAACCTGGAGCAGTACAAAGACCAGCAGGGCGTTGAGGAGGAGCACTTTGTGGACCGAGAAGCTCGACCTCACCAGGTAGGCCAGGAAATCTTAACACACGAGTTCAAGGTAGATACAGGTTACCTTTTAACTTATTTCTTACTTGACTTTGTTTTGTGTTTTTCCTTTTTTATCCCTTTTGATGCTTCTGTCCGATCATGTTTCAGATAATCAGTGTGACCGTCTGTCTTGAAGCCATCTTTTTTCAATCCTAGCCTAAATGCATAGCCACTTTTTCTACTTCACTTCTTTCCTAAAGGGAAAAGTAAATCTGTTGTCACTGTATGAAGAGGCCTTTATGTCAATGGTCCTTACAGTTTAATGACTGGAAACTCATTTAGGCCTTTCAGTGGTGGTTGCGGTTGCAGAGTTCTTGCAAGTTAATTCTTTGAGCGCTGATTCGTTTACAGTTTTTCACTCTTTCTTTCTCACCCCCACTCCCATTTCCCTCTCTGCTTGTAAAAGCTCCCACATGACCGTCTGGGAGAGGCTACACACTCATTACAAATCTAACTACCTTAATCTGTCATTCAAAACAACTGTACCTCTAAAAAACTTTAAGCATGACTGATAATTTAAAGTCCCCCTCCACTCAAAAATATGTTTCTCTTCTTGTTCCTACAGTTTGATGTTTGAGCTTCACTGTACAGAATGACGTATGTGCAGAGTTTGACACTAGAGGGATGTTTTCATATTCATCTGCTGAAAGTTTGAAGTTACTCTGAACTAATCGAAAATCTGATTTTAAGGGTCAGGCCTATAATTTGTGACATCACAATGAGTTTGGGATGTAGAAACTTGAAGCTGCCAGTGCAGAAGAATAGAGTTTATAGTGGAGTAGGCTAAAACTGTTTTCCAACAGGAAAACTTTAGAAATGAACATCTGAAAAATCATAGATTCTTGAATCATTAAGAATGTAGATTATGTTTAAATTAAATAAATTATATTTCTGGGGTGTGAAAAAAAATATATCAAACACACTCAAAGCAGAATACTTGTATATACATATGTCCTAAAACATCTCTGGACTCTTACTGACTCTGAGATTTACTTTGCTTATTATTACTCAGCTCTGTATCCTGGTCATGTACATGAATAGCCTTTACACTTGAACCAGGGTGCTCTTTTGGCTTTTATTCTGTAAAAAATTTTTTTTTTTTTTTTTTTTTTTTTTTTTTTTTTTTTTTTTTTTTTTTTTTAATACTTTCTGCATTTTGTGTCTTGAAGCAACATTCCAGTCCAAAGCAAATTTTCTTTGGGGACCATAAATTAATCTATATTTTTATCATATTTTAAATTTATTCATGAAGAATGGACAGTGGCGATCCTTGCTGGCAACTGTTCTGATAATCCACCCACCTCTGCCTCTGTTTATCCCAAACAAATGACCATAGCTGCTGCAGGAAACTTGATCTGCACCAGAGGACTTGTAAAAAATTTATGAACTGCCTACATGCTCACTCATAGTTGTGAATTTTCAACTGTAAACTGATAAACATTTGCTCAAGGGTAAATACTTGAATACACCAACAAATCATAAAGAGCTTTGCTGAATACCAAAGGTCATAAATTTCCTCTCATCATTTTGTCTCTCATGATCCTCCGTCTCTCCTCCATCACAGCGCTCCTTCACAGCAGCAGTGAGGTTGTATGACAAGGGCGACTACGAAGGAGCGATCGATCTGTTTGAAGAGGCTCTGGTGGAGTATTATAAAGCAGACGTGGAGTGCCGGGCCCTGTGTCAATGGCCACAGAGGTTTGAGGGCTACGACTACCTCCGCTACCGTTACAGCCTCCATGAAGTCATATCAGGTGAGAGCCAATGTTTGAATGCATTTACTTGAACATCTGTCTTGCATTTACCCTCAAGTAGCATAAAAAAGTGTGTGGTTACATAAAAACATGAAGTTAATAAGTTTGAACATTAAATATCGTGTCTTTGTATTGTATTCAACTGAGTATAGGTCATAAAGTATTTGCAAATCACGTCTTTCTGTTTTTATTTACGTTTTACACAGTGTCCCAACTTTTCTGGACTTGGCGTTTGTAAATGTTTAATGTGGGGCAGTGGTAAGAGCCAGAGTAATATTAAGGCAATAAATAATGCATTTATGTTCCAGCGTGAACATAGACATGATGTGGATTTTGAATATGAATATGATTCATTGTTGTAATCAACCTTATATATTCTGTACAGATGCCAACATCAGAGGAATAATTAATTATTTACACTGTATGTTTTTAATTAGAAGCAGGACTTTAGTGTTTAGGTTTACACCCTCTTTTTCTGTGTTACATAACATGTTGATGTTGAATAGATTTGACAGCTGACACTAATTTAAAAACCCACAGTCGCAAAGTACCAGTGACATGACATTCAAAGCTGCATAGTATGAATCTTACTGTATCTTACCAGCATTTTGTGATATTTTAGTGCTGCTATGAACTGACATAACTTGACCATCTCCTGTTTGTTTAAATTCATAAATCTTGCTGGGATGTTTAGTTTCTCTACCTTCTGAGAAGCCCTTCCTTTTTTTTCCTAGATTTATAAATACCACTTTGTGTTGATTTGAACCCTCTGGCAGTGGTTTCATAAATCTTGTCTTGAGTTGATTCCATTATAGTCTTAGATGAAAGGAAGTAAGACTGTTTATTTGGTAGAGCATTTTATCAACTTATCATGACGTTTCCACCAAATGCGTCTGCGTGGCCCTGAGCCCAAGCTGGACTTTGTTGTTCTTAGAGAGCCTGGGGAGGTTTAGACGAGGCCAAACTGCACCCTTCATGCTCACTAGGTGATCATATCTCCCAGGCAGTGGCTTGGCACTGAATGGATGTTGGCACTGAGTCAAAGGCAGATGAGCGATAACAGCCATGTTATGTGGAAGGTACATACAAGTTTTGTAGCAACAGATACTACAGTTCAGACAAGGCTGTAATGTTTGTCATGAAAACACATAAAACCAGGGACAGAATGTCCATCCTTCTATTTTCCTCCACTTATCTGAGGTTGGGTCATGGTGACAGCAGGTTAAGCAGGGTATTCCAGACATCCTTCTACCTCAGCAATGCTTTCCAGCTTCTCCTGGGGGATCCTGAGGTGTCCCCAAGATATGTAATCCCTCCAGCAAGATCTGAGTCTACTCCAGTCTCTCCTTCCATTGGATGTACCCAGAAAACCCCCAAAGGAAGTCGTCCAGGAGGCATCTTAATCAGATCTCCGAACCACCTCAGCTGGCTCCTTTCAACACAAAGGAGCAGCGGTTTTACTCCGGCCGCTTGTATCCTTGATCCCATTCTCTCCGTCACTACCCAACTGGCCATAGATGAGGGTTGGAGTGTAAATCGATTTGTAAATCGAAAGCTTTGCCTTCTGGATCAGTACCCTTTTTACTACAATGGTCTGAGGCAGCACCTGTGTTACGGCTGATGGTGCATCAGCCAGTCGATCTCATGCCCGATTTTATCATCAATCGTGGTGGAATGTAAATTTACTCAAGTACCGTGTAAATTTGATGTGCTTTTATTCAAGTACTTGTAGGGAAATATTGTTTGTTTTACTCCTCAGCAAATATTTATTTTGTATTATTTGACAGTCACTTTACAATTTGAAAATTTTGCACAGAAAGTTTTGAGGTTTGGACAGTTGATTGGACAAAACAAGCATGTGAAGGCACAACTTTGGACTCTGGGTACTTGTGACTGCATTTCTCTATATTTTCTTTAATTTTATAAACCAAACAATCGGTCGATTAAAGGAACAAATTGTCAAATGAATCCATAATGAAAATAATCACAGTTGCAGTCCTGTAGAAAATTAAAATTAAAATGTTAAATTCAGCTCCACCTCAGCCAGCTACAAACAAAATGTTGCAAACAAAATGCTTTTACATGAATGCATAAGTAAGACCAATCTAATCATATATGAGTACTTTTAATATTTTAATACATTTCCCCATTTCAATACTGTTGCATGTAATCCCCCTCTCTCTCTCCCTTCATTTCTTGTCATCTCTACTGCCCACCTTCATTAAAAAAGAAGATTGTACAAAATGTACAAAAACATTTGAACAAATGAAATACAGATTGTTGGTTACATTCAAGCTTCAAACGATTTTTATCAATATTTGTTTTAATCGGTCGCCAAGCTTTTCCCGGCACTCCACATGTTGAACCAGAGAATGAGATTTCTTGGAGGTAGAAAGGTGTAAATAAATGTCAGCAAACTGATTTAGAGTAGATTCATTGGTACAAATCGGAGCAGGGCACATACACATCAACCCCCCTACACAGATTTTGCAAGATTTATTCACACAAATGACCAGGAATTTTCATTGTTGGACGGTTTACCACAGCACTGGGGTGTCGGATTATTAAATCGTCTGGAGAAAGAATGGAGCAGTTATTTTTAATTCACCACAAATTACAAAAGTTTTACTCAGAAAAGTTATCTGATTATTGATCTTACTTTTATAGGTGATAGCACATTTTACCACATGCAGACTCTTCTGGGTCACTAAGCCCTACTTATGATGCCATTAAGACTCATGACACATACCGGAGCCTGCTGGTCTAACTGACTACACAGATCAATATATTGATTTTGGCTCTTCTGAACTTGCACTGTATGTTTTAGTAAACTCGCTCTCCACTAAATTAATACATTGAATTATTGCACACACAGTCTCCTAAAAAAATGGAATAACTAAAGGGAGATTAGTCCCAGCCCTACTCAGTAATGATGTATCATATGATATTCTCTGCTGCTGTGTTCACTGTTCAGTTCCAGCCGTGGGATTTGGTAGATATGCTCCATTACTGTCTCCGTCCGTCCAGGAAAACAGCCTGAACCAGGGCCTGGATAGCAGCCTGAGAGCACCCAAAACCCCCTGACTCACTACAAGACAGCACTCTGTCTCCTCTTCTTTTTTCCATCTCTCTTTAACCTCACTTGACCTTGTTTCTTTACTGCCTCTTGAGGGTTTTTTTATTTCTTCTCTGTACTTAAACGATATTTTTATGTTTCTGTTCATTTACTACAATTTACAAAAGTTATTGTTGTGTGCAATTCCAGCTGAAAATATGTTGGGGGGTTTTCTCGGTCCATTTTGGTTTTGGCTCAGATGCTTTCTTACATGAGACTTTCATGTTGGCTGCAAAAAAGAAAACTTTTTCAATGCTACAAACAGTAGTTCTGACAGTGTGGCTTATTAATGCAAGTCTGTTTGGCAGTTTCAGTTTTTAAAGCTTTCGTTTAGGACTCAAACATAAACCTTTTCAGACTTCCTGCCAAAGTGATGAGAGAAAAAGATCCTGTAAGTAATTATAATGACATATAGTGACTTAGCATCTCGAAACAATAAACTTTCTCAAAATAATGACTTAGATACTAAGTCATTATTTTGTGATACTAAGTCATTGTTTTGAGAAGCCATTATAATGACTTACAGGATCTTTTTGTTTCATCACATTGGCGGGAATGGGCTTCCTTACAAAACAGTCCACGGTTTCAGTTACAGCTTTCTGTACATGTTTACACAACAGTAATATAAATCTGATCAAAGTACACAACTAATTGTTTACTCTTTTATTTATATTGAGTCACGTGCAAACTAATACCCTGAGGAAATAAATCAAAGCTGAAGTATGCTTATACTGTACAAGGGGAAAATGTTGCTCTGTGTCATAAACAAGATGGAGCAGTTCAACAACAGAGGTCACTGTAAGACAGTTACAGCTCAGCAGCCACCGGCAGTTACAGAGAGGAGCATCAGTAATATTTCACCACCAAGTGTTACTCATGCTGTTTCAATGAGCTTCATAAATTAGCTCACATCTTTTACTATATACAAGATACCAGCCAGCCAATAGGAGTCTTAAAGGTCGGGTATGGTATCCCAATCCAGTTCACTTCTTGTTAAATTCAGTGAGTATCTCCTCATTGTATGCTAGCTGTCTTTTCTATGTGTGCACTGAAAAAAATCTGTGTTTTTCTCCACGGCCGATCAGCGGCAGCATTAAACAAGCATTCGTGCTTGTACACAGGACAAAGGGAAGGGGAGGTGGAGGGGAGATGGGGGGAGTGAGAGGGGCGGTAAAGTCCTAAAGGGAGGGGTGCATTTGTTTGGCTGTTGAGTTCAAATTTCAACAATCTTTCTCCAGAATTGCACACCCCGTCTTTAGCAGATAATCAGGTGTGTTTGATGTGGAGGGATGCGTGTACCTACAGCAAAACTCTTGCACCGCCAAATCATAACTACGCAATTGCACTGTTGTACATATACATCATCTTTGGTCAGTGGTGCTTTTGTTGACACGAGTCAGACCTTTCTCTCTGGAAATCTAGGCGGGTTTTGCGTGGTAGCCGCAGCTTAATTGCTGACAAGTGTGCTTTATCTCAAATATGTACAGCTCGGTTTCATAAACACAGAAAAGACAGCTAATTAGTTTTGGCTGTGCTTTGTTTTCCTTACAATCAGGGGATTATTTTCCATAGCACCACTGAAGTAGAGCCTGTGATTATGGTGTTTATTTGGGTTCACATTTATGTCGTTTTTGAGAGTAATATAATCTGTTATGTGAGTTTAATAAAAGAGAAATGATCTCCTAGAATTACTTCTTCGTGTAGTGGTTTAATTTTCAGAAGAAAATATCTTTTACGTCGCTCCATAGTACTGCGTGATTCTGGCCTAACACACCTCATATCTCTGCTCCTTTGAGACTCTTGAGGTGATTGAAACAGACCAAAACTCTGCTGTCTGAGGGTGAGGAAAGTGGTGCTGCAGCAGCTGCTCAGAGGTGACCTCACTGTACATTCATGCTTTCAACACACACATTCACACAAATGCACAAGCAATCATCCACTCTGCTGGCTCGACTCACCATAAGGAAATGATATGTAGAACCCCGTGAAATCCGTCTTCCCTGAAGGATCAACAAACAGCAGGATTCATCACCACCTGAGGAACAACAAAGGCCTCAAAGCACCACACTGTTAAAGAGGGAACAACATTTACTTGATCTATTTCACAGCAACAGGGAACGACATCATGTTGGACTGGTTGTTATGATTTGTTACAGCTCATCAAGTCAAACTCATTCCAGTTTTTTCCCCAATAATGTACGCTTAGATGAATCCAAAACTGTACAACTGGGGTTGACACATGCATCTTAAAGGGATAGTTCAGATTATTTGATACAGCGTTTTATGAGGTACTTATTGTATTACCTACAGTAGATGGCAGTCGGCACACACCCAGTTTGGAGAAGCAGAACAGCACAGAAGCTAAGCAGCTGGGCACAGGGTCAACAGCAAAAAGGTATTTTAGCCACTTGAAAAAAGTCTACCTAAAAAAAAAATATATCAGTTTAAGTGTGCCCTATATTTAGAATATTTTCACTGCTTTATTTTGCCATTAGACAACCTTTTGTGACAGGAAACCACTGTTATATATAAGCCGAATATTGTTCTCTTAAAGCCAAACAAACTCCAGAGGTGAAATAAGTATTTTTGTCTTGCAGAACATGTGAGTTGCTGGTCCACTGCTGGCTCAATCTGTTAGTTTGTTTGTGTTATTGTGTGAGTTTGGTGTTTTAAAAGGATAGTTCAGATTCACTGAAGTCACATAATAACATAAATTAACTAACTGATGGAGGTAGCAGTAGACCAGCAACTCCTGTGTTCTGTGAGGTAAAATTACCGATTTTGCCAAGGGAGTTTGGTTGGTTTAGAAAGAACGATATTTGGCTTATATAATGGCGGTTTTCCTAAAAAACATTTTGTTGCTGACCCTGTCCACAGCAGTACATTACTTAGCGAGCTGGTACTCCTCTGCTTCTCCAAACTAGGGGTGTGCTGACGGTCATCTACTGCAGGTAATACACTGACTGTCAATGAGTACCTCGTACAACCATGTATCAAATAATCCAAACTATCTCTTTAAGAGAAATTTTCAACATCTGGTTTGTACATAGGTTTTATCATTTAGGACACATTAGCCAAATAAAACTTTATCATGTTGAAATTCATGGTGTTTTTCCACTTTCTCACGATAGTATCTGTTGTCTTCAGTCTTCAGGCCCTGATGCTAAACAGGTTTGTCCGCAGTCAAAGGAAATGAGTGTAATGAGTCTATATCAGCCCTGAGCTGGAGATTAGCTGCTGTTGGTTTCCATTAGACCGCCTGCAATGCTAACAAGCAACTCATTATTCTCAGCTGGTTTTCAGGCGTGTAAATCAGAGCGGTCCCTTAACCCTGAGCTGATATCACACTGATGAGCTCAGCAGAGTTAATGCCTGTGACCATGAGATCATTCTGTAACAGTGACCATGTTGCATCAGTGCATTAAATTTGCAACAGACCACACAGAGTCTTATAACTGAGTCAATAGGTGTGGGTGTAGTGATATAACAAACTGTAACTGTAGCATAAATGCTCAAGCCACTGTTTGTTTGAAAAATCATTTACAGATGTGCAAGTGCTTTTGTTTGTAAGAACATATGGAGAAATGTTTCAGAACCAGAGTAGTTAAAAGTTGTATGTGAAGCAATCTATATGCATTAATGGATTTGTAGTGCCAATGTGTGAACAGATTGTTACGGACTTTCTCCGACTTTCTCAGTTGTCTATAGCAGCCTTTGGACTGACAGCACTCATCACAAGCCTCCAACGTTACTCACCTCACCTATCAACACAATCACACACAGTGTCACATATGTCACGGCACTGTGAATTTTGAATCCTACAGTACTAATACATTTAAGTGGGGAATAGTAGGTTTTTAAGGCAATGCATGCTTTGTTTACTCAATAAACTCACAAATCTCAGATCAAACTGTCAAACTCAGCAGTGCTGATCAAATATAATTCAAGATTATGATCTTGCGTTGCCTGTTTCTTGCCTAAAATGTTTTCATGTGGGTATTTCAGTGCACTCTTTAGCTGCAATATGAGAAAGTTACTCACCAGGCCACCATGTTGATAGGGGAGGCAGGGAGGACAGAGAGAGATTCACATGCACTAACATGCACACGCTGCCGTCCCAGATAAACAGAAGCTCAGATAACAACATACACAGAGGGAGAGTGACTTCATTCTCTGCTCAGGATGCCATTACTCCAATATATCTTTACATAGCAAGTTGATTACTGACATCTAGTGAGGTTGAATGTTGTATATTGCACCCTCAAAAGACCGTCCTCTCCCAGGTTATATTGGTGATGGATCACTGGTTTCCAGCCCTTAAACCATGGCTTCAAGTGTGCCAATTAAGAAGCCAAATACCAAATAAAAAAGTGGCTTACTATCTCAAAGTTATGTTGATGATCTGAAAACTCACATGACCAATTTTGTTGCAGATCACTTCACTCAGGTGTTGCACTGTGAACACGAGTGTGTTCGAGACCTCGCCACCCGACCGGGACGCCTCTCGCCCATGGAGAACTACCTGCCGCTGCACTACGACTACCTTCAGTTCGCCTACTACCGGGGTGAGGAGTTCACAACAAAACTGTTCCAAAAACATGACATCTGTATGAGTATGCTTGGTGTGACTGTGAACAAAAGAGATGGATACACCCATAGGTTATACACCCAAACACACACACATACACATGCACGTACAAGAACTCATGGTGAGCACAAAAAGCTGCCAACAGAGCGAGTCAATCGACAGATGACCGCACCCTGTTTAGAGATTCATATTGTCTCACAAGTATTATTGGCATTATCTGATGTGTGTGTGTCTGTCTGGGCAACCTTTATATGGGTGTGTCCAGTCTGGTGTCAGAACTCTCAGGTGTGTCTCAGCTCAAATCTTCCGAAAAGCTCTTCTAGACGAGGGTGTTGGCACCAGAATAAAGCCTAGTTGGGAAAGACAGTGTGCTGACTGGTTGTGAGATCACTAGATTATACCTAATGAGCCATAAGCATGTGGCTCTAATAAAGAAAAGTGGATCATTGGATCTGTGCAAACACACTGAGAAAGCCAGCTTTGATTCCTATACAGCCACTGATGGGTGTGTTTGTAAGTCTGTGGAAGCCTCATAAAGTTTATAAAAAGTGTCTCCATTGAGTCAGTTTTTCTGCTGTATTATATTGTAAAGGTTGAAATGGCTCACAGCTTGGTGTGTATCAAAATGACCAATCTACTTTAGTTAGCTGAGGTAGGCAGTTTATTTTTGGCATTATTGGGCAAAAGTTGCATAAAAATAATTTCAGCATAATGTAAAGCAAGTGGTCTGACAGAGAGAAAACTACACTCCTTTTGACTCTGTTTTCAAGCTTTAGAAAACACCATTTATAATATCATCTATGACTGGCATTTTTCAGCAGCCATTCACAATGTTCTTCCTCTCTATACAGTCCTGTTGACCTCATTGTTACTGGCAGTCCTCCTTTTCCATGAGAGATTCAAACTGCACACCCAAGCACAAGGGATTCACAGGAAACAATGCATGCATGTATTATTGCAGAGGACGAAAGTCAGTGCTGGTGTTATTCTGTCATAAATTCAGTACAACTAGTCTTTATTAAAAGAAGATTTAAAGAATCCTCAGTCCATAGTTTGCTTATGTGTGCTGTAAACAAATACACCAGTTTCAATAGCTTAGATTTAATACACTGTTCAGCTACTGCTAAGTTTGATGCTTAAGGAATTTAATGTTGAACACCATGATCAGACCAATCACAAATCCTGTCACAGGTTCATGGGTTTTCCTGTGAAGCCTTCAGGCAAATCTGCACCCAGTCAACAAAACTTCAAGATCCTGTGCTGTAAGGACTCATTAAATCACTTGGGTGTTATCCACTTCAAAATCAAAGCAGTAAATTTGATTTGTGTGTTTGCAGTCGTGCTTTAAAGATGGAAATCAAAACTACTAACACTGAGCCAAGTTCAATTATATCAAGCTTAATTAGACTGTATTTTTTTTCCTGTGGATGACATGCAGCAGGATTTTCCATGTTTAAGTACCAGCCTTTTACTGTCAAAATTGTAAATCTATGTCAGTCACCACTCACCACACGTCAGTAATCTGAGTCCTCTGACACCCAGCGGCTCTGTGTCCTGCTGTGTTTTACACTCCTCAGAGGCTCCCCACCGCACTGCCGCAGTGGACGTTTGCCATCACTCAGCAGCCTCTCATTGTGCCTTGGCTGCTTCAGTTTCCTAAATAAATCTACAATGACGTTTTACAGTTTGACTGAACTCAAATCTCCAGACTCGTATTGACCCAGGAACACACAGCTGACAGCAGCAGATACGCTGCCTCAGCCTCCGCCAAGACAGGAAGTCTTTGGTTAACCCTGTGCCTTTACAAGCCAGTAAAGAATGTGTTTGTGTGTGTGTGTGTGTGTGTGTGTGTGTGTGTGTGTGTGTGTGTGTGTGTGTGTGAAATGTGGAAATGCTGCACTCTGATTGACATAGTGGAAAAAGCACACACACACACACCCGCACACACACACACACACACACACACACACACACACACACACACACACACACACACACACACACACATCATTGTCATGTCAGTGATGAAGTGAGACAACAGCAGGATGCTCCTGGAGTCTCCCTGCTCTCTACACAAATGCAAAGACACTTTTTACATGTACTTATTCGAACACAGTTCCATAATCATACACAAACACTCAACACAAATCTTCTGCTCTCCACACACACACACACACACACACACACACACACACACACACACACACACACACACACACACACACACACTCACACAAACACACTGGTCACCCAATCCGTTCAGCAGAAAGCTCAACAGCTCTTTAGAAAACAGTAGAGCTGCAGTAGAGTACAGATGTTGTGTGACTACATTCTTGTGAAAAAACACACAGGCATCGTAGCTTCAGTGGCTAATGTTAGCTTTTGGAGGTAGAAAATCATGGCATCACTTATGCAACTTTTGGGTGTTGTGTTCCTAATAACATGTTGTCACAGTCTTATACTTCAACAGTTTTGCAACAAACTGCGACTGTCCTTACTTGAAAAATTATCTTTTAAATTCACAAACACAAACAGGATAAAAAAAAAAAAATTTGTATCTCACCACTGACTACAGTTCATATTTTTCAAGTTAGGTCTCATGGTGGTCCACCAGAACAGGCATGACTTTGGCACTCTATTGGCATGAACACAAGCACACACCTTCACACACACACACCTGACCTCCATGCCAAATTTCAGCTTCCTAGGGCAGACACTAACCACCAAAGGGTGGGGAAAGTTTTGTGGATCAATCAATGAACTGACTGACAGTGCGAGCTATATTGCAGCAAACAGCTCTGTAGTGTTGCTCAAGGTCAAAAACCCCACAGGTTACCTTTAATTGTGTTCCCACTGTATGTAAACCATGTTTTCTGTTTTTCTCTTCAGTGAGCAGGCTGGAAGAGGCTCTACAGTGTGCACTGACCTACCTGTTATTCCACGAGGAAGAGGAGTTTGTTATGGAAAACGTTGAGTACTACAGAGATGTGCTGGGACATGATGGCGAGCCAAGAGAGGTGAGGATCTGCTGTTATTGTGAGGTGGGATGTTTCTGTGGATAGATGGATTTCAATTTTATTTTTAAAGACATTTTATTAACTTAGGGGAGCAGATTCTTCATCTGTCGGAAAAGTTGGATCATTATAAATGAGTGGCTGAATGAATGAACCAGAACTTTAGAATGGGGAAGAAAATGGAGATTTGAGAGCTCCAATAATAATTTAAGTTATCTGGATTGCTCTTTCCAGAATCAGAGGTTTATAAAGGCATATGCAAAGGTAGAAGAGCCATGAGAACAATAAAACACAGGTTGAAATTATTAAAGGAAAGTAGAAATGAAAATGACAGTAAGACATATTAGAGGTATGTCTGGAAAGAAAGATTTACAGATTTAAAACATGCAGACCAAGCTTTGAATATTTAAATTAAAGCAGACATGGTATCGGAAGATGGTCCTGATTTTCAACAATACGCTTTGGGTTTTTATCCTGTAGGTAATTAAAAACATTTCTAAGTTGGAACCAGTTTAATGAAGCTAAAACAACGGTGCATGTGATGCATGTGAGAAGAAGATTTTGTGTTTAAATTCTGGCACGAGACTTGAAGAACCTGTGGACGATTGATTTAACACTGAGAAAATTGAGTGGAAAAACCATTACAATAACGTGAACGGGAGAGGTAAGAAGACATGGAAAGAGACTGAGGAGGAAAAGTGTGGATTTGAGGGGAAAAGGAGGAGACGGCAGGCAGCCGGCCATTTGCTGTATTTCTTGGATGAACTTGCTACTCGAAGTTTGGCAGCCGTCGCCTCTAAAGTTTGCTTTTCACTTGTATATGTTCTCCATCCAGCTGGAAGTATTAAGCAAATTTTGCTATGTCAAAGTGTTTACGACAACATATTTCTTCCTCAGGGCCGACTCGTTAAGATTTCCCTGCCCTCTGGTGTGCATAATTAATGTCTGAATGTCTGAGAAGATTGGATTTGTTAAGTCTGGCTACCCATCAGCCACTTCTGCACTGAGAATATGTCCTTCCTAAACTCTGATCAGCTGCTAGGAAAAAGTCAAGCACTGCCTTGTTGACGTCCCAACGACTCAACCTCTTTTTCCTAGAAAGCCTGGTACTCATTAGACGAGCGAGGCTCCCAGCAGGACTGTTTGAATGTGCGAGTGTGTGTGGCTGACATGGCCTATGTGTGTGAGAGATAAAGAGAGGCTGAGAGCCGACGTGTTGCCGCTCAGGCTTATGTTTTTCTACTCATAGCTTACATTTTTCTAGCCCTCAAGTCTTTCCAGTCCCGTCAGTTTACAGTACAGTCATTGGCCGACAGATCGCCTCTCCTCGTCCTCTCTGCCGCTAGCCTCGGGGAGCTCATTTACAGAGCCCTAAGATCTCAGTGCCAGGCCCGACCTGCCTCCCTGCCAAAGAATCTGGTCTTTCAGGAACAGTGGAGGAGGAGGAAAAGTCATGTCAGAGTGCCCACAGAAGGCTCTGGAACAATTTGGGGGCTGCTTGTATTAAGGGCGCTGGAAAAAAGGGGCCTCTATTTTTTTAACCACTACAAGAAAAACAAAAAGCTACTGGATAGTCAAGTTTCATAATACTCATCATCATGGACTCACTGCCTCTATGGGCCCCTACTCCAACCACCCCCCTCCCCACACAGACAAACACAAAAAAAACTGGACTTAATGTAGTTTTATAGCACATTTACACACAAAACTGTCCTCACACGCTGTGTTGCTTTCTGTCAAACAGCATGCTGTACAAAAAGACTAACACTAAGTGATTTACTTGTACTGTAATTATACACTTACTTAAGTGTACATGACATTATATAATCTACTTAGTTACTTTCAAAATCCTAACTAAGCCATGATAAGGCCTACAGTTGGAATAAATATTTTAAAAGTTTGATCGTGACATACAGACGCTGCAGCCAACACAGGTTTGAGCAGGAACAGTGCAGGAGTTTGGAGTAATTTAGACTGAAGATCTGGTGAAACAGAAACTCTTTTCAATTGAATGCCTTGCCATTGACAAAACATTAAGCATCAATGGTTAAAAAGTAACTAATAGTCAGAGCAGTTTTGAAAAGAGTACTTCTACTTGGGAACAGATTTTCAGTGCTCTTTCCATCACTGATAATTCATCCACAGAGAGCAGAAGTTAAATGTCCTGCTCAGTACATATTCAGTCATAATGTTTTAAAGGTAGAATAAGTAAGATTTCTCAGTCGCTGTTTGTACTCCCAGGACATCAAATACTGATGTTTTGGGTTGGTAAAGTTTCCCATGCACAGCAAAATAATGAGAATATAAGAAAGTAATAAAGTTGTCACGATACCAGAATTTTAAACTTGGATACAATACTTGATACCTCTTTTACATGGCAAAAAAGGGAAAAAGTCCTAGAGACACAAAATAGGACAATTTGTCTTCATTTTTTCAACTTTTTTCATGTACATGCAGATGTATGGGTCTCTGCTAATGGGCGTCATCACAAACTTCTGGTAGCTTGTGGGTGATGATTGTGGGGGATATTTTATGAGTCAATGCATTGTTTTTTGGGAAACCCCCGCATAGTTTGCCTTTACAGATGCAGTAACTGATTCTAGAGAAAGATAGGCCCTAGTTGATTGTTGAGTCTCATTCACGGGTCATTAAATACTGACTTTTTGTGAATGAGACTCAACAATCTATTATTATACCGACCTGCGACTGACCTACAGATGCAGCACTCATCATTACTGTAATATTTTAAGCAGACTTTTCTTCCATTCAGGTTTTTACTCCAGGCAGGAAACACCAGTAAAAGTGTTCCTCTGAATAGACACAATGAAAGAGAGAGGCCATCACACTCCATTAGTCCTGGCACTGAAGTGAGGAGCGCAGACGGAAAGAGAAACTCATTCTGGTTCTCATGAAAACAATACAGAGACATAGCAAAAAGATGAAAACTTTGCTTTGTAAACATGTGCATGGACAAGAACAAAGAGGACAAAATAAGTTTGTGAACATGGAACATTTTATGGTTCTGTTAAAAAAAAAATTTAATGCATTTTTCAATCCTTTCTACTGTTAATTTTCTTCGACCAACATCTCTCGAGGGCAAAAGCATGCATTTATATTTACCGTAATAACTCAGGAAACTCTTTACCATAAACCTTTGTTGTGTGTGTGTGTGTGTTTGTAGGAAGCTACGTGGTACCTGAGGAGGCACAAACAGGAACTGGAGCTCCTTCTGATTGGCAGTAAAACCATGGGTGTAGAATTTACTGAAGGGGTGAGTTCATAGAAAACAACATCATCCCAAATCTCGTTCATTTTTCATGTGCAACTCTAAACTCAAAGCAGACTGTAAGTATTTATTGACAGACCAATACCCTATAATTCTCTGCCGTGCCCAGAAATGAAAAGAGACGGTAATTTAATGGGCAGTTATCGTTAAGCCAGTCCACATGTCTATGATGCAGAGCAGATCTTCTGCTGGGTGTGGAAACCATTACTGTGCCCCTGCTGCCTGCCTGGCTGACTCAGAGCAGGGTAACAGGTGTCTGGCACCGCCACCGTGCACCTCTGTCTTCTCAGCCAACAGCGACACCTGCTGGCCACAGTGACACATGTCATATTTCACATTTGTGTGCAGATTTTAGATATCCCCTTAGCCATTTTTCTTTATTTTCTTTGGAAGAACTCAGCAAGTTTCCACTGCAGTAAACAGGGTCTAAATTAAGTTCTGGGAACATTATTTGACTAAATAAAATGTCACGAATGAGGGGTAGTACTTTTTCATTTCTGCCATCATTTTTAAATATCTGCAGCCAAAAAACAGTTTGTTTTTTGATAACTGTGTTTCAACATATCAACAAGGAGTCGTAGAAGAAAACACGACCGATGAACCAATGATGAAGTCGAGGCTTTATTGATTTGTTGCTTTATATGCTGCCATCGTTGCCATATAAGCACACACAAAAATTACGTGTTAGACATCTGTCACTTTTGCATACAGTAGGTCAGTGGAGTACCTGGCCTCATCTTCACATCAATGGGCTGAAGTTTAGTTCCTCAGTGGTAATTCCTGGGCCTAAAAGTTCCAGTTACATTTGGTGTAAACGCGACTCATATTTCTTTGCAGATTATAGATTTCTTCTTGTCTTTGTTGCAGAATTACTGGAGCAGCTCGGGTGGAAGAGATGACTCAAACAGGTAAAGAGATCTCTGCATCTGTAAAACTTTGATAAGTGGGACAACAAGTAGACTCTTGAATAAATTACAATACAGATTGTCTTCTCATTACCTGAGCTGCAGATGTTAAAAAATTAAAGTGGCTATAAACAGTATTTTTGTAATAACAATGGCTCAGTTAACAATGGATGAAACGGTCTCTTGCTGTGAGATATAGAGATTTATAGCTCATTTCAACTCATTGTTTATTAGCAAATGTTTTCAGCCATAAAGTTCTAAAAGCCAAATGTGTTCTACTCTACTTGCTCAGCACCAGACAGCAGACGGACACAGCAACCAGCTGGTGAAGATTTAAGAGCTAAAGTGCCAAATATTTCCCTCAAGAGTTTATGGAAAGTATAACAGAGCTAAAAGTGGAGTGAAATCTTAACTTAGATTCATCAGGTGGGCGGAAACACGACTCTAACTTAGATTGGGTTGCACCAACAACTACATTAGATTAAAATGAGTAAATCCAGATAAAGATCCAGATTAAGCAGAGCTCTGTTACACAATTAAAAACGAATCTCAGTTTAGTAAATCCAAGTTAATTATATAATAGTAAGTACTAGTAGTATTGAATTAAGTAGTTTAAACAGTACGGAGATACTTGTTTATCCAAATTAGAATAAATGAATAATTAACGGATTACTTTGAGTGCTGTCCGGACCTAGTAAGTATTCTTTCACAAAACATTACATTGTTCGCTGGATAGCAAAAAAGTTAACAAAACATGTTCACACAACTTGTTTCTGTTGCCTCCAGAAGGCTAAAATCTTACAATTGCTACTTTAAAATCATAATATTGACTCCTAATGACAAAAAAAAACATCCTCTGGTCTCTGTTCTCCCAGGATTCCCTCGGGTACAGACGGCTGGATGGAGTACGTTCCCATCTCAGAGAAGAAGAATGTCTCTGTTGCTGCTACACAGCAACTCAAAGAAGGTAAACCTTCCCTGCAGCCAGAGATGAAGCAGAATGGGAGATAAACTGCTCAGAAAAGTCATAGGTGTTTTGTGATTAAATCTCCTCTGACCACCATGGTTGAGATAACATGTTGCATTCTTTAAATGCTGCTGTGTGATCTGTGTAGGTGGCCCCCTGGTGTATGACGGTGTGCAGCTGGTGCAGAATTCTGCAGCTTTGAACGGGACCCAGCGGGTGCTGCTGGATCATGTCATAACTGAGGAGGAGTGTTCAGACCTCAGACTCTTGGCACATGTAAGGATATTACACAACATTTTTAAAATAAGGATTTAAAATCACAGGAACCATCATGGATCTTATCAAGTTGATTTACTCTTGACTGTCAGATTTGAAAACTAAAGATAATTGATGATAAATGAGCGTTTCTTCCCATAATAACAGTAAAAATCACGTGTGTGAGCCTGTGTTTGAAGCTTAGTTCTGGCTTTTTTCTTGTCCCGCAGGCTGTCACCATGGCAGGAGACGGTTACAGAGGGAGGACGTCTCCACACACTCCCAATGAGAAGTTTGAGGGAGCCACTGTACTCAAAACCCTGCAGGTACACCAACCGCTAAACATAAACCACCGTTCCACTGCATAATTAACAAAAACAGTATCCATCCAAACAGTTGTTAAGGTTGCAAGACACCAGTGTGTTTTCTAAACAAAAATCAGAGAGACGTTGACTTTAAAACTGAGAAGTCAAAATTAAAATGTGTCACAGTTTTCCTGTTTGACTCGACATGTTACAGTCTTTTTGTTGTTTTTCTTCCCTGCAGTACGGCTATGAGGGCAGAGTGCCGATGAGGAGCGCTCGCCTGTTCTACGATATCAGTGAGCGAGCGAGACGGATCATTGAGTCGTACTTCCTGCTCAACTCCACCCTGCACTTCTCCTACACACATCTGGTGTGCCGGACAGCCATCACAGGTCACACACACACACAGAAACAACAAGTACCTGCAACTATCAGTCTCAGGAACTAACTGCAGAACGAGAGCTTCAGTTCCTGTAATTTAATCATTACAGTCAAAACAGCTATAGTACTGCAACAGGAGATTTACAGTAATAGATGTTTCTACCATCATTAATGGTTCACATACTGTATTATATGGTAGTGGTGAGTTAAAAGTACAAAGGATCTTTCCTGTGTTGACTGAAAATAGTATTTGAAAGGCTGTATTGATTTGTATTCATGCTTTTTGTCTGTTCACAGGCCAGCAAGATCACAGGAACGACCTGAGCCATCCCATCCATGCCGACAACTGTCTGCTGGACCCCGAGGCCAATGAGTGCTGGAAGGAGCCACCGGCATACACATACAGGGACTACAGGTACGAGGCTACTATTGTCAACACAAATAAAGATAACAAATAATAAACGTTGAGTCTGGACTGATCTCCCCTTTACTTTTTTTCTATTTTCAGTGCACTGTTATATCTAAATGGAGATTTTGATGGAGGGGAGTTCATATTCACAGAAATGGATGCCAAAACAGTTACGGTAATATGGCTCTCCTTTGACTGAAATAACCACAAATGACGGTTAAAATAGGTTATATGACAGTTAAACAATATATCAACAGTTTTAACAGTCACAGTTCATGGTGGTCACTTGGAAGTTCACTCTACGACCGACCAGAAGGATAAATATCGGCTTTAACAACCAAACTGAACTTAAATAAAATAGTGGAGTGTTGCTAATATAAATAGATAATGGTATTTTGAAACTCTCCTCCTGCTCCGTCTCTTCTGTCCTCTCCAGGCATCAGTGAAGCCCAGTTGTGGCAGGATGGTGGGTTTCTCATCAGGAGGGGAGAATCCACACGGCGTGAAAGCCGTCACCAGCGGGCAGAGGTGTGCTGTCGCTCTGTGGTTCACCCTGGACCCCCTCTTCAGAGAATTGGTAAAAACTAATGTCTCAGTGAAAGAACTTTGGCAAATGATTGAATATAAATAAACTGTTGTTAAATTGGACATTTTGTGCTATAATCTATTTCATTTCAAACACAGGTTCTAAACTTTTATCTTAAAAAATGAATAATAATAAAATAACTATGACAGGGATTTACTTTCTACTTTCTGTTTTTCTAAAGGAGGCGAGACAGGAGTGTTAATGTAGTGATACATTTTTAACCATACCAGCAGCATGTCTCTAGGCAGGTATTAACAGTTTATTGTGTTAGAGTAAATTTTATTGAGACTCTTGTCTCAGTACTGTCATGAGAAAGTGAGTATGTTTGCTCTGAGAAGAAACTGATACGGTTATCATTTTCTCAACTTGAACAGGCAAGTCTGTGTGTATGCAGCAAACAGTTTGAATCAGTTATTAATGGTGATGTTGTGTCCAAATAGTGTAAAGGTCAATTTGGATGTCTTTCACTCGTTATAAAATAGCATAAGACAACTTTTAAAGAAAAATTATTCAGAGTTATGTTGAATTCAGATTTATTTCAAGAAGCTAAAGTAGAATTCCTCCACTGCAGTCTTAATCTACCAAACAGTGCAGCTTTAAATACTTGAGGCTCATCTTTTTCAAATCATAAACTGGGAAAAGTATTTTGTCCCCATAAATGAAAGGCGTTAGATCCAATCTGTGCTTAAATTAAATTCTATGGATTCTAGATATGGACACTGGAGAGAAAACTCAAACCTTTATTTAAACTCAAAGAACCATTGAGGTTGCCCTCATTAACAACAATGTCGAGCTGCAGACAAGTTCAAAAATAAACAGGACAAAACAGATGAGAAGAAGGAAAAATAAGTTAAAACACAAATAAATTTATTTTAAATTGTTTATATTTTAGTAAGGTATCAATTTTTACTTTATGTTTGAGATCACCTCTAGAATTTGTGGCATTAAAATAAAAGGATGACTTTCCCAAATTCAGATTGTGCTCAGGGGAACTCCAATCCAAGTTGGTAAATTTGGGAAATTCATCAGACTGATACAAGAAATAATGACCCTTCCATTTCCTCTTCGGAAAGAAATTAACCAGCTGTAACCTCTTGCAAAATCACTTCTGATGACCTTTTTATGAATCCTTCTGCTTTGGCTAACTTGAGTTACTGCTCAGGATTGAATATGAACTTTTAAAATGATAAAAAGATTCACTGTTTTCTTTCTAAATCTTCTTTCACCAGTCTGACTTTCTTCCTCCATCTTTCTCTCCCAGGAGAGGCTGCAGGCGGACGAGGTGATCCAGGCGTTGGATACTCAGTCTGTGTGGGGTCAGGCGGGCCTCAACATCAACCCTAAAGATGAACTGTAGAAGCAGAAAAACCGCTTCACCCCATCCCTCCGATCAAATACTTATATATATTTTAACTATTTATTGAATTGACCTTTGAATCAGAACATTTCTATTTTTGTACTGTTTGAAGTGCAAGATTATAATGTTGTCATTTTTGTCTTGTCAGTTGTGTTGTTTTTTTTTGTTTTTGTTTTTTTGTTGGTCATGTTTCGCTACACACCAGTACTTGAGTTTACCTATGGTTCTTTGTCTTTGCTTCCAGTGACAGCCTCTAAGAGAGAAAAGAAAATCCAATTCATTCTTTTTTCTCTTGTACACGGCGAGTTTCATGTAAGACTGCTCATACCTGTTATCTCACTGAACTGTGAAGAAGCCAAAGAGAAGAACGGTAGATGACTTTTTTTTTGCTTTAAGTTGTTCTTGTTCTTCAACATATTCGATTTATTCAAAAACACTATGTACAGATATTAAAAAATACCCTCATTTCAGTGGTCAGTAGTTATAAAATAATATTAGATTCAGTCTTCACAAATGCTACTGTTTCATATGCTATCACTAACATTATGTTATTCAATTTTTTATTTCAGTGCCAGTAATAATAATCTTCAGTAGGCAGTGCACTGTGTTTCTAATCTGGGTATCTGATTTTCAAATAGCACTCATACAAAGACTTAAAGAAAGAGATATGTTCTAATATGCTGAATATTTTAATGATCATGCACTCTGTCATTCTCTGTGTGTCATGTCTGAAACTGAAAATGTCTTCTGTCACTACTTTTGTCCACTTTTTACAGAAGAGTACTAGGGCCAGGCATAAAGGTGAAAAATGAGAGGGGGAAGAATTTTTTTAGACTTTGCGTTTTGAGAATGAGGTCATAATGTTGACAATATTAAAATTTATTCTCAACATTTTTATTTTATTCTTGGCATTTCAACTTTATTCTCAATATTTCAACTGTATTTTCAATATTTCAGCTTTATTCTCAATATTTTGACTTTATTTTCAATATTTCAGCTTTATTCTCAATATTTTGACTTTATTCTAGACACTTCAACTTTATTCTCAAAATTTATCTTCAAAATTTCTCCTTTATTCTTAACATTTTGACTTTATTCTAAAAAAAAAATCTCTTCTTCTTTATGCCCAATACTCTTCTGTAACTTCTGCTCTTGTTGTTGTGTTACTCTTGTTGTGATAAATCACTCCCCTCCTTTCTGGGCACACAGAGCACAATACTGGTTTACATGTTCACTGAGAGGAGAACATGGTGTATGTGTTTATGGTTTACTTTTAATTTATGTGTTTTTTAAAATAATAGACAGCTGCTGTTGTAACTGTCGGCATTTAATATGAGGAACTTTTATTCATAAAAGATGTCAATCATTCCTGTTTCAAGGAATAAATATTCGTTCTGTCTTTTATGTCTTTATAATTTGTGTTGATGATACAGATGATGATAGGCTGAGTCGTGCACTGTAAATCCAATGGAAAGAAACATACAAAGAGAGGTTTTTTTGTTTTTGTTTTTAGAGATAGATTCAAACTGCTAACCAGAAACTTATTCCTGTCATTTTATGAGGTTGGCCACTTTTGTTTCACTGATATTTAATTCTGAAATGCTGTAGCACACAAAAATGTATGTGTACATGCCTATAAATTAAAAACATAATATTCCATATCTATATTTAGTCTTGTACTTTTTTCATTTTGTCCAGCATGAAATTAAATCATCAGTCATTACTTTGTATCAAATAAGAACACCTTTGAAGAAAACGTCTGTCAGCCAGGTATATTTACCAATATTTTCCTATTTCTTTCCTTTATCTGCTTGAGTTACCTGTCATAAAATTGAATGTATCTTTGTATATCTATGGAACCAAACACGCTGGCAAAAGGTATACAGTAACAAATGTTTCAGCTCTTATATTTAAAGGGACAGTTCTCTCCAAAATCAAAAATATATCTTTCTCCTCTAACCCGTAGTGCTATTTATCCATCTAGATTGTTTTGGTGTAAGTTGCTGAGTTTTGAAGCTATCGTCCATAAAGATGTCTGTCTTCTCTTCTATAACGGCACTAGATGAAAACCTTGTTGTGAACAACTTCATGTAGGGACTATTTTCTTTCTATGGCAGACAAAAGTAGCGGCAACATGAAACTGCTCATAAAAAGGTCTGTGGATTAACTGGGTCATAATTTCTGGAAAGCGCATTGTTTTTGAGTTTTTCAAATGTTCTCTGGCGAGAGCCACGCACCAAGCACCACAAGGCAAGTGCCATCTAGTTCCATTATATGCAAAAGAAGGTGAATGTCTCTACAGCTGATATCTCCAAAACTCAGGAAATTATATATTTTTGATTTTGGGGTGAACTGTCCCTTTTAGAAGAGCTCAATTTAAGGTAAAGTGCCACTACACAAAGTAAATACAGTAGAAAATCATGTACTCGAAAAAACATTTTTTCACACCTTGAATGGATTTGGATGAATTATTTACCCAGGTATGTACACACTGAGTAGAGGTCACTGCGGTTACTTTTTTTTTCAACACAGCACAGAAATAAAGTAATAAATCAAAACTGTAGCAACAACTGAACACCGAATAAGCTATGTCTCTCCACACCAAGTCCTGTGTTGTCCAGTCTGTTGTTAAATTACTGTATGATGAGATTCATTGCATCAAAACAGAATTTAATCTAGTCTCTTTTTCTAATGAGGTTCAGGTGACGTGATGCCATGTGATTTCAGCGGGCATGTTGATTTGTTTGGTTCAGAAGCGGTACGCCAGCTGCTCAGTGAATCTGAATGGTTTGGTTTCATTGACAGTACACATCAGGTCCCTCATGCGCCGTGCACGTCGCTCCTCCAGCACCAACCTGCGGGAACGCTCTCGAGCCGCCTGCTGCTCTGCTCGCTTCTCTGCTCGTTTCCGCTTCAGCCACCTGAAGATGGGAAGAGGATGGAGATGATGATGCCATATTGATAAAAAACATTACAAAATACATATATATTTAATTATATTTATATATGTTATAATACTATGTCATCCTCCCGTCATTAACTAAAATGCGAATCTCCAGAGACATATTGATGCACTGTTATAAGGTTATCTAACACTTGTATTCTCTGGTGCTGCAGGCCTCGAAATGAATGAAAAGCTAAAAGTGAACTTACAGTCTGAAGGCACGTTCACACTCCTCGCGGCTACGTAACAGGTATCCACTGTCCTCCTCCAGCTTCTTCATCTCCTCCAGCTGTTTCTCTTTCTGCTGCTGCTCCTGCTTCCTCTGAAGCCACAGCCTGAAGGACTCCTCTGGGTCGTTAAAGTCTCTCTGCTCGAAGAACACATTCTTGAAATGAATGAATCAACAGCAGTTCACATATTACCTTAAGTACACAATTAAAAAACATGATTTGCGGGGGAAAAAAAGAGAGATATCTTATTGAAACAATCCGATACCTGTTTTTTGATTAATAGTCCTTGGAATCCACAAAAACATTAATCAAAACACAGATATCTGTTTTTTGCAAATGAACACTTTATATATATAACTCTTCAATATTAGTTAATATTGGATATTTACTGACAAATAGCCACTAAAAAACTAAACTAAAAATTAAACTAAAAAACACTGTCTAATAAAAACAGAAATTTAAGAGCAAAATTCCTGTTGTAGCCTTCCTACAGTCCCACCACTGAATCTAATTACTGCATAAAGGCTTCATTGTATCGCTGTGGCACCTCCTTGCTGTATTAGGTTGGTGTGCCCCCTTGTGGTCGTACCTTAGAATTCATCCTCTCCATCTCCTGGGCTCGGTGGACCCTCTTCTCCTCCTGTAACTGCTCCCTCTTCCTCATCAACCAGGCCTTAAACGCCAGCTCATTCTCCTGCCTTTTCTGCTCTTCTTCCTCACGTTTCCTCTGCTCTTCCTGGTTTGGAAAGAAGGGTGATCAAACAACAATAAGCCTTAAAGGTTCAGGTTTTTTGAAGTGGGGTTGTATGAGGTACTTGTTCATAGTCAGTGCATTACCTACAATAGATGGCGGTTGGCACACCCTCAGTCTGGAGAAGCAGAGAGGAGTACTGCTGTAGGAAGCTGCTGTGGACAGAATCAGCAGCAAAATGAAAATATTCTTTAGGGTACACTTTAACTGATATTGATTGTTTTAGGTAGGCTTTTTGGGGTGGCTAAACTATGTTTTGCTGCTGACCCTGTCCACAGCCTCTCTTATAAGCCTATTCCTGCTGCTTCACCAAACTGGGGCCATCTTCTTTCTTACCTCTCTGGCCAGCTTCTCCTTCCTCTCCTGGATCCTCTGGAGCAGCTCCTTCTGCTGGGGGGAGAGGGTGTAGGTGGCCTGGTAGGGCGTTCCAGTGGCAGACTGCACTCGTCGCTTGTTGCTGTTCCTCTGGCTGCCTCTCTGGCCATGGCTGGCTGAGCTGGGCCTGTTCCTGGGCTGAGCAGGAGGTCTGGGGACGCGGAGCTGATCGATGCCTTGCTGGAGGGTGGAAGAACCGGCACGAGAACGAGGAGAGGAGGAGGACCTTTGGGTCTTACTTGAGCTCGCTGGACTCTGCTCCTGGGGACGAGGGGAAGAGCGGGAGTAGTCGTTGTAGTTGTTTGCTATAGGAGGGAGAAGTCCTTGGCTCTCCACCTCGTTCAAGCTGACAAGGTCAAACTTCCCATCTTTTTCTACGAGGACTCTGCCCTCCTTTACCCTCTGCTGCCCTCCTTCGCTGCTCCTCACTCCAGATGCTGCACTTTCCTCCCGAGGAGAAAGTTTTAGTTCAGAAAGCTTCCCTGACATTTCAGTCTCTGCCTCTGACTCCTTGGCCTCATCCCTGATGCCCTTTTCCACCTCACCACCATCTTTCTCAAACTGCAGCGGAGGCACCACCAGGTCCACCAGCTTCTCTTTAAAATGCAGCCGCCTCCGCCTTGTCAAGTCTGGAGCCTCCTGGTCCTGCAGCTCCCGATTAGCTTGCTGGATCTTATCCAAAATGTACTTCTTCTCCTCATCTGTCTGGTCGTCCATCCCTGGAGGAGGTGGGACTATAGTTTCTGACTTATTTGGGTTGTCTCCATCTGAGTCATACTCTAATGGCTCCATTGGCGAAGGCCACCTCTCTCCATCTTCTTCCAACTCCTCTGTTTTGTTGCTTCTATTCTCCTCTTTGTGGCTTTTCGGTTTTCTCTTCATTTCTTGCCGTTTCTCATCCTCCTCAAGCTCTTTGTCAATTTCTGCTTCTATGTCCTCATAGTCAGGACCCTGTGGGGTGAAGAGGTGCACACCCTGCATTCATTGATCAGGTTTGAATGTAATTGGATGAGCAGTGTCAATACAGGTAATAGTGTGATAACAGACATGTGTAAGTGTGTTCATCAATATTGCATTCAGTGGTGGCAGCACAGTGAAAGTATGTCACTGTAACTGTATGTTATCAGAGGAGGTTTCACATGCAAACAGCTCAGGTAACTCAACACTACTCTCTGTCACACTTTCACAGAGCAGGTCAGGGAGCCAGGCTGCAGAAAGTAGAGCAGCACTCCACATTTAGTTTCACACAATAAAACAAAGAAGCAGAAAATAGAAAGAGGCAATGCAATCAGTCTGTCCAGTGATCTTATATTCAAAACTGATTCCAAAAAAGTTGGGAAGCTGTGTAAAACGTAATTAAAAACAGAATTGCATGTGCTTTTTGACCTACATTCAATTGAATACAGTCAATGACAAGATATTTAATGTTCAGACTCATACATGCTATGTTTTTCGGTAAATATACACAGTCAGTCTACAGTCTGAAAAGCAGATACATTCTGTTTTTATATACATTTTACCCAGTCCAAACTTTTTGGAGTTGCAGTCGTAAATTGCACTTTATACAGTGAGGCCTGAGTCCGACTTGCCTGGTCCTCACTCCGGCTTTCCTCACTGATCAGCCAGTCCAGATCTTTTTCAAAGTCGTCCTCATATTCCTCCTGGGACTTTGTGCAAACCACCTCACTCATAATCTTCACTGGAAGAAGATCAGAGACAAATTTCAGGTGTGATGATTCTTGCCACACTAGCAGCAGGGTTTAAGGAGTGTGAGGCTCAAGGTAGGTAACCAAGAAAGTTGTTCTGAATATTCATGATGATTTGGGATCTAGTGCCACCATTAAGCCAAAATATCCTCTTGACCCACACTTGGTCCATGACAAGGTCTCTCAAAAATAGAACTGTCACAAAACCAGAATTTTAAACTTCAATATAATACAAATTTTGACATCCTCAGCACCCAAAATGGATAATTCTATTTTAATGAACAACCTGCACACAATGCTGGTACAGAAAAAGTAACTGAACACTGTCAAATGACAAATTTCAGGCAGGACAATAAAAACTGGACTGAACTATGGTGTTGGATGAGCATTTAGACCATTTTTATAGCTTCAGTACTTTTGATACCATAATTAACAGATATATAACTGTTTTAAACAGTTAGTTTTGAAAAAGTATTCAAGTATTGATACTTTTTACAACTCTACTTGAAGATCTATTTGGTTATTCATTGTCCACAGCAGCAAAATTTAAATGTTTTTTATGTCACTGAGACAGGTGCCATCTAAGAAAAAACTCATAACTCTGAGCTCCACTACAGATAAAGCTTTTGGTCACTATGGACTGAAACCCTTTGAACTCAACTTTATTTTTAATAATTTTCATTAAAAAAACAACAACAACATAATTATTGGCAAAGAGATACCCATGCAGTTTTACTCTCACTCTTACATCAAAGAATTGCAAATATTTAGTACAAGGTGTTAAATTGACTGGTTCATCAATATCAATGATAATACAACTGTATGAAAAATCTTGACAAATATTTTTTTGAATTCTAAAACAGTTTGTCTATCCTATGCATGACAGTCCAAATAAAGTAGATGTTTTGAAGCAAATAAAACCCAGTTAAATAGAAACATATTAATACATATGACTGTGTTGTAAGTTGTATTATAATATGGTCATCGCAGTTGATAATGTACAGTACATACTTATGTTAAAATGCTAGAAATCTTTGACCTGGGTGACAGAGGATGTTAGCAGACATACATTTGAGCACAATCCAGGTCATCAGCTTCCATCTATTTGGATAATTAAAACATCACAAAAAACAATGTACAAGCAAAATATTCTTAAGACATTCACTTTAGTTTTTGTGTCAAATAGAGTGAAGAGCTACTGGATTTTTGGACTATTGTGGCACATATTCTGTTCAGTTCACACTGATTCATTATCAGTGAATCCACACTTTTAAAACCTGTTCAGTCAGCATCATATCATTATACTGTGTGTCCTGTGGATATATGGGTTACAAAGAACTGTACTTTACTTATGTTCAGGATTGGTCATCACCTGCTGGACAGACGTCAGCACTACAGGGTTACCAGTAAACTATTTTTCTTGCTTTTTGTCACAAATATACCCTGTCTGCTTACATGTAGGTTATGTTTACTGTAGCTATGGTTCTGCTGTGATTCAAAACCAGTTTCGCTGTCCACGTTGTAGATTTTAACATACAGACTGTAATCCAGTTTATTTTTATAGCTCTTTGGGCTGTAAAAATAAACAGGGCAGAGACAGAATCAAGAGAGTGAGTTGTAGGGCACAATTCTCACCTGTAAGAATAATATTACCCAAAATGTTTGGCTTCGTCGGTGTAAATAGCGCTAGAAATTGAGTCAATGTGGTTGTTGTTAAACTCACCAGCAGCAGGTTCTTGCGTAGTGTTCCTGTTGAGTTAATAGCGGTGAGAGAACACATCCAGCCGGGCTATTTTGTGACTATCTCTCCATCTAACTGCCTCACATAGTGTCTGGTAGTTTGTAGAGCAACACCTGTGCACATAATCTGCTTCTAGTCCCTCTCCAGCACTAAAAGGTTTAATAGACCCGTCGCCATAGAGACCAACAACACGCTTTACTACTTGCGCATGCGCATATGGGTCACAAGCGAAGCAAAAGTCGCTGTCAGTAATAAAATCTCCATGTACACACTGTAAACAAGAGAAACATCCAAAATTTGCCCGGAACCTTTCAGAAGAACAGACCTACTATCTTGTAGGAGATTTTAAATGGTTACTGTAAAAAAGAAAAAAGTACTGTTGCTACTGTGAATAACAAGTTACGGTACAAAAGATCAAATAAACTCTTAGTAGGCTATGTCTAATTTTTTCCCCTTTTTTGTGTTTGAGTTTTGCTTTTGGGTATTTCTAAATATGTACAGTATATCCAATTACTGTTGTTCAGATCTGATGTTCGATTAACTTCTATCTATGCGTGTGTACACTGACCTTTGTGGGAATGGGACGGATTATATGTAATACCTGTTCTTTTGAATGGAAAAATCACAATAAAGCGTATGAATGTGCACAAAATTACATTCACATTATTCACACACACATTATTATTAGTATTAATTATATCCGATTGAGCACAATTAGCGTAATTGTGTCCTAAATGTGATATAATGGGTAAACGTGTGCTGTATGAGATGTACAATATTATTCTTGAATGACTTTCTGTGTTTAAATCGTTGCACAAAAGCAATGCAAAATTCAATAAAAACATTTGCATAATAAACTTGGTATGTCTATGCACTAGCCAGAAAATAAATTTAATTTCATCACATATTTTTTTGTATTAATTTGTGAGTATGCACTAATTCACTAATACAGTTCTTAAAATGAGTCTATTTCTCGTGTACAGTGGGAATGATAAATAGCTGTAGACAATTAAATAAATAAATAAATCTCAACTATATTTATATATCACAAACAGGTTTACAAAGTGTTGAAGAAGAAAGAACAGAGGAGATTAAAAAAGGAGGCATTACCATGCACACATATACATGATATACATGGCCATGGGACAGTGGCACAAGTTAGTTAGTAAAATGACTTTCTCTTTAACAAACGTGATGAAATTGTTGTTCTGTCTGTAGTGTAGTTACTGTCCCTCATGTGACAAACATACCCATGAACGCAACGGTTGTTTTCAGGGCGCAATGCACTCTGGGTCTTGAAGTTCTCTGTTGGCTTTCATCTGTCGTAGAGCTTGAAGCCGCGAATGACGAGGAACGCCATTTCCCATGGTGCCTTTGTCACGGAGGAACTAAACGCCCCTTCACGACGTGCAACTTCTTGAAGCACGACTGATAGCACGTAGGCACAACTTTTGATAATGTTTTGAATACCATAACTACTAACGGCCGCCACGCACTGAGAGAAGAGCGGGTGTCTCCTACAAATGGCCACCTTCGTCTTTTGCTCCGTAAACGGAACGGCTCGGGCTACCACCAGACGATGTTTCACTTCACATTTAAAGGGACTTGCTAGTTCAGGAGAGTCACATTTATGCTCCACTCACAGCCCGTCGCTGACTCCGCTTCCGGGATCCAGATGGTTTTCCAGAGGTTCCAGCGTGCGGTTCATGTCCCATGGGACCGCCGGCAGAGCCTCAGCCGGCGGGCGAACCAGAAGGGGAGCCCTGGTGCTCAGTGGAGCCGCCGCAATCACGGCAGCAGCGGCGGCAGCAGGGTTTTTAGCCAACGTTAACCACATCCAGCGGGCTGAAATGGCAACCAAAATATACCCAGTCGCTGAGGAGAGGGAGCAAGAGGGGGATATCTTGAAGAGATGCCGGGGGTTCATGTCTCCTCCGGTGACCGACATCAATGTGCTGCAGAAGACGAAAGGTGAGATGCGGACGAAGATGGAGATGCTGATCATGGAGACACAGGCCGAGTTCTGCAAAGCCTTGCAGGAGGTGGACGGAGGGACGTTCAAGGTGGACCAGTGGCGGAGGAAGGAAGGTGAGGGAGAGCTTGATACAGTGATGACAAGAGCTGCAACGATCAGTCAAATAATCAGTTGAAAGAAAATTAATTACCAATTGCTATGAAAATCGATTAATTTATTTTAATTTTTAAAAAATTAATTAATTTATTTATTCAGTCATGTTCATGCAAAAATGTTTAACATTCACCTTTTCCAGCTTCTTAAATGTAAGGCATCGCTGCTTTTTTGGTCATTTATGATAGGAGTCTATGGGTTTTGGATTGTTGGCTGGACAAAAGAAGCCATTTCAAAATGTCACTTTGGCCTCTGGGAAATTGTGATGACCATTTTTCACAATCTTTTGACATGTCATAGACTACACAGTTAATTGATTAACCGTGAAAATGAACTACAGAGTAATCAATAATGAAAACAGGGCTGCAGCTAGCTTATTTTCAATGTCGATTAATTTGTTGACCATGTTCTTGATTAATCGATTAGTTATTTCGTCTTAAAAATGTCAGAAAATGGTGAAAAATGTCAATCGGTGTCTCCCAAAGCCCAAGATGACAAAATCAAATATCTTGTTTTTGCCACAGTCCTAAGATATTCCGTTTTCTGTCATAGAGGAGTAAGTAAACCAGAAAGTATTCACATTTAAGAAGCTGGAATTTGAGAATTTTGACTTTTTTCTTAAAAAAATACTCAAACCAATTAATATCCAAACCAAAATGGTTGGAAAATAATTTGATAGTTGACAGCTAATTGATTTATCATTGCAGTTCATGTGCAATGTTCATCCTGACTATACTAGATAAATGTATGTATGTATGGATGGATATACTTCATTGATCCCAAATTGGGAAATTTCCTTTACACTGTATATATGTAAACATAAGAGGAGAGAAGTATATATAAATAGAAAAATAACACACAAAGTAACAAAAATGAATTAAAATAGTAGAAAAAAAAACTTCACAGGATATCAGTTTAATATACAATATAAAAAATACACTTTAACACACAGTACATATACTAAAATAGAAATGTTTACGTTATTTACATTAGACACTAGTGCAAATTTGGAGGTTTTTATAAATTAAAAATGTTATGAGTTGTAAAGAGCAAGGTGTTTATGAGAATGTTATAGTCAGGAAACTCAACAACCAATCTCATCTTGATCTTTTTCAATTTATCCCCTTTTTGACTGTGTGTGTGTGTGTGTGTGTGTGTGTGTTAGGTGGTGGAGGAATCAGCTGTGTGATGCAAGATGGAAAGGTCTTTGAGAAGGCAGGGGTCAGCGTGTCAGTAGTGTCTGGATACCTGACAGAGGAGGCCGCCAAGCAGATGAGGAGCAGAGGAAAAGTCCTCAAAGGGAAAGATGGTAAGTTCTGTAAACTTAGTGTTTGTATGCAAAGAGCTTGATAAAGCTGTTGACAAGAGGTGCGGTAGCCTGCGTTCAGAGTAATATCTATTATGCATAAAGTTTCATGTATTTCTTTCAGGTAAGCTGCCATTTTGTGCCATGGGTGTGAGCTCTGTCATCCACCCCAAGAACCCCCACATCCCCACAGTGCACTTCAACTACAGATACTTTGAAATCGAGGAGGAAGATGGTGAGTGCATGATGTCAGCAGTTGTGTCTTGGTGTCAGTGACACTATTGAGTGCCTCAATGAATGATAACCTTTGTTTCCTTCTTTCTTGTCTGGGTGTGTGTCTGTGTGTGTGTTCCAGGCTCTAAGCAGTGGTGGTTTGGTGGAGGCACAGACTTGACTCCAGTTTATATCAATAAAGAAGATGCTTTTCACTTCCACAACACTCTGAAGGAGGCCTGTGACAAGCACCACCCGCAGTACTACCCTGACTTTAAGAAATGGTACAGTTTGACTGAAGATTAGCCCTGCATATGTGAAACTCTTCATGTTGTAACTGTTTGTGTGTGTGTGTATCTCAGCACGTACACTTGTGTGAGCTTGATTTCTGTGTATCAGAATGTGTGGATTACAATGGGTGTGTCCACACTGTCAGATGACGATAAGAGGACTTTCCTTCCTAAAAGCTGCAGTTGGAGAAAAACCGTTGAGCCATGACGTTAGCCAGTGAGGATATGAAAAGGATGGGTGTGGTTTATCTGATGTGGCTTCTAATAAGCAAAATTTGTCAAGTCTGCGTTACAAGGATAGTTGGATTTTTTGAAGAGGGGTTACATGAGGTACTATATGTATATTAATAGTCAGTGTTTTACCTACAATAGATGGCAGTCAATACACTCTGCTGCTTGGAAAAGCAGAGAGTAGTACCAGCATGGAAGATAAGCAACATACTGCTGTGGTCAAAGTCAGCAACAAGATGGATTTTAGCCACTTGAAAAAGACCCACCTAAAAAAATCAGTATCAGTTTAAGTGTATGTTATATTAAGAATGTTTTCACAGCTTCACTTTATCAGACAGCCTTTCCCAACAAGAAACAGTGGTTATTTAAGCCAAATATCACTTTCTCCAAAGCAATCAGATTTTTTACCTCGATGGTTTATGGTTGCCCCAATCAGTTAGTTTGTGTGACTTTAATGAATCAGAACTAACCTTTCAAAACACCAAAGTCACACAATAACACAAACAAACTATCAGATCGAGGCAGAGGTAGACCAGCATCTCCTGTATTCTGTTAAGTAAAATTATTGTCTTTTTTCTTAAGGAGTTATTTTATTTTATTTTTTATTTTTGGAGAGAGCAATATTTGGCTTACATAATGGTGGTTTCCTGTCAGAAAAAGCTGTCTGGTGGTAAAGTGGTGATAATAGTAAGTACATTGCTTAGCTTCCATATTGGTACTTCCCATCTGCTCCTATCAAAGCCAAGTACTGTAGTAGAAGTAGTGTTGTAGTAAGTACTTCACACCCCACTTCAAATAATCTGAAATATCCCTTTAATTTGAAGTTAAATTTTAAGGGAATAGTTTTGGGAGATAAATTTGCTTTCTTGCCAAGAGTTAGACAAGAAGACTGATATCACTCTCATATCTGTCCGATTTTTTTTAAACCTACAAACAGAGCCAGGCAAACCATTTCCCCCTGCTTCCAGTCTATGCAAAGCTAAGCTAACCATCTCCTGGCATTAGCATCATATTTAATAGGTAAACACAAAAGTACATTTTAACTTATTTTTAATTCCTTTTATCATAACTGCGCTCTAACTGACATGTATGATCGCCTTTAATAATGTGACATATTATTAATATGCTCAGATCTACTAAATATTTTTCAGCCCCTGGTTAAAAAAAGAAAAGAAAAGAAAAGAAAAAAAAGAAGGAAAAAAAAATGGGAACAGCTATTGGTTGATGTATTTTGGTCCACTTTCACATTTTTTTGATGTGTAGGTCACTGTTTCCACAATTAAATCTATCACCTGACATGTAAACTGACTGATTTTCCTGTCCACTCCTCCTGGTGTCTAGGTGTGACAGATACTTCTACATCAAGCACAGAGGAGAGACTCGGGGTATAGGAGGGATCTTCTTTGATGACTTGGACTCCCCAAGCCAGGAGGAGGTGTTCAGCTTCGTCAAGAGCTGCGCCCGCACTGTTGTGCCCTGTTACCTGCCCATCGTGTACAAACACCTCAACGACTCCTTTACTGATGAGGAGAAGGACTGGCAGCAGGTGCGACGAGGAAGGTGAGTAAAAGATGAATAAAAGAATCTGTGTTTAATGAGTAATACATACATTTTACATAGGAGAATGTTGAAATTGGACCTGATCTTAAATAAAGGCCAAAAGCCACAATTGGACTCCATAGATACCATTATCATTCAGCCAAATAAATATTTAGTTTCCTTTAAAGCTGCTTCGAGGAACTCTGTGTTGATTTTGGAAGCCACTGTGGACAAAAGTGGTAGATATCCACTGCCATGTCCACAAAATATAACATCTTGCTTCTTTTTAACTGGCTAAGGTTCTACTCACTTTGCCTGAGAAAATCTAAACATAGACTCTGCCAGTCTGCGTGCCAACCCAGTGGCTGGCATTAAAAATAACTATATAGAATAGCCAGTCTTCTTGCTGTTGGTCTTGTTTGCTTATGTAGGTCATATAGAGGCATCAGTATTAAACTGATACTGTTTCAGAAGCAGTTAAAAAAATTCCCTGTAGTACATCTGGAATAAAATAAAGAGTTTGACACCCATTGATGATGAGATGTCGTAGGTTTTGATGTAAAAAAAAAAAAAAAAAAAAGGGGAGAGAAGAGGG
>JAJHUR010089204.1:0-22321 GCA_027495735.1 Lutjanus campechanus | reverse complement strand
TTATAAATTCGAATAAGGGTCTAAAACTGTCTAATAAAGGACATTTTATTTCTAGTTTTTGTCTAATTTAATTTAAAAAAATGTGGCTTGTTGCATCTTATTATTGTACTGTAAACTAAATCATGTTTAAGCAATGCTTCAAACACACACAGGAATTTGACATAATAAACCTAACCCAACCTAAGGTCACTATTAGACCTGCATTTATTTAAGCAGTACAGCTGCTACTCATACTGATATACATGCATCATATAGGTATATGTCCTTCATCATTACTGGAGAATGTTCCCATCTGTCACATCCCTCTCCATAGATACACTACGTGTTTGGTTATCACAGCACTAAAACCAGGTTAATTAGCATCATGTCCATCAGTCTGCAGGGTGAGTCTCACCTCAGGGAAACAGTCCTTGGCGAACACGTGAAGCAGGGCAGTCTTCCCGCACTGGCTGTCTCCCACCACCACTATCTTGCACTTCACACTCTGACTGGGATCCATGCCGGATTTCAGAGATAATTTCTGACACGAGCGTCTCTCCTTCATTGATTTCAGTCGGGATTAAGTATAAAAAAATGAGTCCAATCCTGCGTGAAACGTCGAGATGTAAAGCGACAGATGCGGTCCGCGGTGCCTCCCAACTTGCCTGCGTGCTGCCTCCCCCTGTGTCTCCGCCTGCTCTGAGCCGGTAAATGCCATTTGCCTGTATTTATAACGTCGCAGGAGCCAATGGCAGCAGTCTGGATGAGGCTCGTCCCTCCTGCGAGCCTCCCCACACACACTCAAACACACACTCACAGCAGTCTGCCGGGTCTGCCTGTCCTCCATGATGGCGCCCCCCTTTGGACTACACACCCACTGACCACAACTTTTATATCAAATATATAAAAAAGATAATTAACTTTATAGTGTCCAGAGGAGAGAAGTAAAATCTTACCATACTTTTTTGCCGCCTCAGGTCGAGTAGTTGTGGAGCACTGAATCAAAAATAAAGGGGGGAAAAATGAAGAAATGGCCACAGAATTTAAACTTTGTATTTGTTTTGCTTGATGCCTAAAGCCGAGTTAAATTAGCATAAAATAAATGGTCAGTAGCCCTCTAAGTTTGAAATAATTTAAAACCTTGTTTAGATATTAGTCATTATGTAAATTATACCTAAAACTTGATTACATTCAGCGTGTTTTACTTCCAGTCCAAAATAAATCGACACTAACGGTACTGTTAGCTAGGAAGTGGTCGAATGCTAACGTTAGCTTTAGCCTTACGGTAGCTAATGGGTTATAAAATGTTGTTTTACCTTGAAATGTGGCCCGGTGTCCCTCCATATTTTCACTGTCTGTTGTCTTTTCAGAGGCTGGTCAATTGGGAAGCGAAGAAAATATAATAATTTGCCAAATTTTAAACAACTTGCAACCCAGAAGTAAGACATTATTGTTTTGAGCAGAGCGTTTGACTTTCCCACCATGAATGTGACATCAGAGAAAAATGGCCGCCGTGTGAATCTGGTGGATAAACTGAAGCTTTAGCTTATTTTGTACCAATACATTACCCCCCCAAAACTGAGTAGGCTTATGTATGATTACACTGTAAATTCACAATGTTTTTAAATTAGGTGCCTTCCCAATTTTATGTACATATATATTACAAAATAAGAATAGTTAAAGTACATGAAAATAATTATTGCATAAAATTCAAAGCATGGAGTTGGAGTATATTTTTTAAATAGGCCTACTCATTTCAAGCTCGTTTACTGATGTTTGCTGATTACAAAAGTCATCTTCTCTCTTTAAATTCACTCTTACTGAGGCAATAAAGTGTTGCTCTGCACTGGGAGAAATAATTTAGTAATTAATACATTCCCCTGATGCTAATTGTGGCAGTTAGAGTACAAAAATGCGCTTTCAAATGTTTCTGCTGGGCCAGAGCACAATAAAAGGCTCATTTAGGCTCCTGTATTTCACATTAAGTCAATTTTGATCTGAAGGTGATACAGCAAGACACCTTATCATCATCATTCTTTATGTTTCAGACATTTTTCACTCAATTCTTACAGACAGTGAGCCCTCAGGCTGCATATTAGCTGAGCATTATGAGCAGGTATTGATTGACTTGCCCACATAGAGGATTTTCTTTAAGATTGTGCAAATTTGGGATCTCACTCGCCACATGGAAAACCAATAAACCCAGTGAAACCAGCGCCAGATGCTACCTATTTCCAGTGAGCAGCTTTGGTAGTTTCCACTGAGGATTCCCTCATTATCTGTGAGTAATACACATACTTATTGTGGCATGCACAGCCGGAGAAAAGACATTAGCTTTCATCCAGATCCTTATGAGAAGACACAGAGAAAATAGTAAAAAGAAACTAGATTTCCCTACGGGCTCCATAATGCACCACATTCACATTTTTCTGTCCTTTTTCAGAGTGTGAACAGGCACCCTTCTGGTCTCAAGGCCTCATCCCTCAGCCTTCAGGCTACTTTCCCAACACGGCATCACCGCTAATTTTACAAAAAATGGGAAAACAGCCGCGTTCTGCATCAGCTCTCCCCTCTGTGATGGAGTGATTGGACTCTCGGTGTTGCTGGCAGCATTTTTACAGTGAGACAGCTCCACCCTGCAGGCTGTGTGGTGGGAGTCCCGTCTGTTGTGTGGGAGCTCTGCCTCCAGGACACAACACTGCCAGGGGGATTTTACACACTTTAGCTCTGCTATTTGGCTGCCATCTCCCTACCATATGCATTTGACCTCATTCAAATTCTGTCTGAAGCAGAAGATTGTGGAGATTTTACCTGCATGGGCTGCAAAACAGTCATTTTGTCCTTTTTTTATGTATTTATGTGCTGTTTTTTTCCCCCCACATATGCTCCCTTGCTTATGCTCTATGCTTCTTCTGATCTTTATCCTTTCTGCATGTTCAAATAAATCCAGCTCGCTGAGATTGAAAGGGCCACGGGAGGAGGAGACAGTGAGCAAAACCACATTAACTGAGGTGTTTACACACTGTGCCCTTGTGCCCTTCTCTAGTTTTATTCAGGCTGACTGCCTCTATGTGTGTGTGTGTGTGTGTGTCGCACTGTGCTATAGCCTGCAGCGTTGCCAATCTCGCTTAGGTGCAGCCACACATTTGGGCCAAAGTGAGACCGTGCAGATTGACGACACGCAGTAGCATCTTAAAGGAACATTTCCCCCATTTATATATCATCAATCTTTAACGCACCTAGGATTTTTTGGACATGTTTATGCACTGTAAAAATAAATTATTTGTTTTAAAGCTACAGGAAGGAGTTTTTAAACTGGCTATGAAACAGTCTCAATTTAATACTGATGCCTTTATATGACCTGCATAAGCAAAAAACGTCTCTATCTTGTTATTCTTAATGTCTGTCATCAGTCGGATTCTCAGTGATGTCTCAGATGTCTGTTTTTACATTTTTCCAGCCAAAGTTACTGTAAGTAGTAGATTAGCCAATTAAAATCAAGCAGGAAGAAATTTTTATTTTCATAATTTTATTGTTGACGAAGCACGACCACTTTTGTCCACAGCAGTTTATATTGTAATGTTTCAAAACAAATAAACTTTTCCATTCAATAAACTTGATATTAAGTTGTGCTTGAGAAAACATGTTCAATAAGCTTAAGATATTAAGTTGAACCAACAAAGAGGAACTCATGTTTATCAGTTCTGAAAATAAGTACCAGAAATTTTGCGTTTACTTAACTTAAATAAATAAAATTTGTATATTTATCTTAAGTTAATGAGAAAACATTAGCTGATTCTACTAAAGTTCTGCATAATCTTTTTTTTTTGTTCCTCTCAACCTGCTATTGTTCACATGAACAACTCAACGGTAAACTGGGTCTGTCTGTTAACAGCACTGGCAGACAAGTACAGTTGCCCAAATACTGTACATGGTTCCCAGAATAGAAATGAGGGTACCACCTGTTTCTGGTCACATGGTCCTGTCAACATCTTGTAAATTTCCACGGGGGCATACAAACATTAACTACCCCTGATCAGAGCTCATTTTTCTACCACCTCCTAAATATTTACAGCACTGATCATTGCAAAGACAAAAACAGGAATTCTATTTTAGTTCGTCATCTTGCCTTTTACATGGATGAAGCAGAGGCAGACTCGTCTTTTTTTTAAGCACCACAATCTTATTTTGGAAATAATGTGGGATAACAGAACGTGTAGCTGAGCATCAGCTGTGTTTCAGAGATGATCTTGAGGTATCCTTGAGTGAAATGTCAATAATCTCAAGTATTGTGCTGTGCGCGTCCTTTGGGAGCCCCTTTACCACACATGTAACAGTCTACCATCAATGCCTGTCACATACAATAAAATAATGCAGAGATGCCCTTGGAAAGTGGAAAGTGAGGGATTTGTAGTAGCTCTGTGAATGTATGTGACAACTGTGTAAATGCAAGTCATTGAAGGTTCATTTAAATCCTCAACTAGATGATTTCGGATGTTTAAACTCCAATTTATAATAGAAAGATAATGATATACTCTGCATTTTAATTAATATAAGTCATTTATAGAATTTAAAGCATAGATTTGTTATGAAATTAATACCAGATGACCTTGGTCCGTATTCCCATAATGCTTTATTACACAACTAGGTCAGCACACATCTACCTTGCAGTATTTTTTTAGAGCAGTTCAGCGCTGTTCCCGGTATTGGCACAGTAAATTTTATTTTGGAAAAGAACAGGCTGCTAACATTAAATCAGCATCAGATACTTTTAAAGCTATAAATAATGTGAATTATTCATACTGAAAATATCTCAGAGCAGCTAGAGCTGTAGTTTCCACTGATAAACTCACAAGTGTGTGTTTTGTAAGGCAAGTACCCATTGCTATCTGTAATATCCGGCACAGTTCAGGTCTGGGTCACACACCGGTGCACATAACTCCCCCTGTGTGTGTCTGTGAAAGCTTCTTGGAGCGCTGAATAAGAGGGATTTGCCATATTCCTGCAACGATTTCCCGAAATGTGAGGCAATCACAGGTTGACATTTTAAAATTATGATTAATAAAATCTGTTTCTCGTTCGCCAAACAGGTCACAAGATTCTTAAGAATGAGTCACGAGTAACAGAATTGGATCCAGGTCTGAAGTGGTTTGGTTTTGGCCAGTGGGCCAGCAGCGCTGGAGGTGTGTGACGAGTCTAGGTCACTGGGCCGCTCCCCCCTCTGCCCTGACAGCATGCTGCCCCACAGTTATCTCTGTCGACGTGCATTCAATCAGCGGAGCACTGACATTTACTGCTGGGGCAAACGCAGCACACACTCGCTTGTTTCAGATTGAGAGGGATTTCCTCGACGGTTAGTCACCGTGACTGGGAAATTAAGGGCAGATTCAAAACAGTTCAGGGAGAAATATCGATGGATGTTTCTTTTGTTCTTAATTCAAAAAACAAATACAAGCAACATGGGATGAATTGTGGGATGTTTTTGTTGTTGTCTTTGACTTAGTACCCATAAAAATGAGCTCTTGATGATAGTCAGCATTTTAGGATGGAAAATTAAATATACAAGTAATTTACTGGGCTTTATTACAGATACTATCTTAACTGTTTGGTTACCGTGGGAATTAGGGGAAGGGCCTGATTTAGGAAAAAAAAACATTACAGATTTCCTCAGTCGATGTTCCAAACCTACCTTAAGATAGGAAAAATGCATAACACAAGCATCTCACTTTCCAAAATCTTAAATAAACTCTCCTAACTTTAGGATGACTGTTGAGCTGTTCTAACTTTCAGTTTTCCACCTGTAGTAATAGCTAACTAACAAGCTAATGGTAGTGTTCATTAACAATAGCTAACAGAAGTGTTAACTAACAGTAGCTAATGGTAGTATTTGTTAACAGTTGTGTTAGCAACAGTAGCTCACATAGTGTTCATTCACAGTAACCTATGGTAGTGGTTGCTAACAGTAGCTAACGGTAGTGCTCGCTAACAGCTCTAACAGTATACAATAGCTAACAGTCATGTTAGCTCTGGTAGTGTGTTAGCAAATGGTAATGTTTGTTAACAGTAGCTAACTGAAGGGCTAGTTAACAGTCGCCCACATAGTGTTCGTTAACAGTAAGTAGTAATGGTCAGGTTCGCTAACAGTAGCTAACAGTAGTGTTCGCTAACAGTATTTAACGGTAGTGCTTGCTAACAGTAGCTAACGGTATGTTTGTTAACAGTAGGCATTGTAAGTTTCCCAAAAAGAACATCTTTGGGTTTCTCTACAAATATTATGAAAATCTCTATAATAGTCCATTTTTATATGTTTTACTATGTTTAATTGATAAGATATAAGATATAGCCTATAGATATAAGAATATAAGATAAGATATAATGAAGTCAGATAAGATAAGATTACTAAAGTTGGATAGGATTTGCCTCTGAATTTCAAGTGGGAAAAATCTGTTCCTCTTCCCACAGGAAGTTTCTGTAATACGGCCCCAGAAAATTTTTTAAACAAAACCAACATGGACATAAACTTTAAATCATCCTTTAACTGCCCTGTCCACTGTGTCACAGCCACGAATGAATAAAATCTTCAAAGTGCCTGTGTAAAACAAAATACATTTAGTTAAACACAAGATGTCAGGGAGTAGTTTGACCTCTCGCAGTATTCTGCCTAACTGCACCGGCTCTCGGCTCTCAGCCTTGATCTTTGGCTGACAGCAGCAGGGGGTCGCGGTCTGGAAGTACTCGAGTTTCAGAACAAGGAGAGGTGTTATTTCACACCGGCTGAGCCGGTGAGTGACCCTTAATGACATACTGTACGTGAGCATCCCTGTGAATACGCGCCTGTATGTTTTCACACACACGCGTTCATTTTCCTACATGTGATTCTCATGGATAATAAATATTGCAGATGGAAGAGGACAACGGATGTTATCCTTTGCAGTGACATCACAGGAGTTCCCGCAATTCTACTCTGGTGACATCATTCATATTTTTATCATGTTAGATTCATCTGATGTGCCCGATGTTGTCATGTTAAATGTATCATCTTAGTTAAAGGGGTGACATGTCTGTTATATTATTCTTAGCTAATTAGCCACACTTTCTTTTCACTTTCTCCTCAAATGAAACTGCTGCTGTTGTTGTTGTTTTTGTCATTGAGGAGAAACGACTGTATTTAAAATTATGTAACTTTTGTGTAATTGCTCAAAACACATTACTGTAAAATCACCGTAGTGACGTTTTGTCTATTGTGACAAGTTTCTGGATCTAGTAAAATAAAAATGAAGTGTGGTTTGGAACAAAGTGAACATCACCGAGCACTTCTGGGAAGTGACCCAGCACTCCTTTTAGTATTAAAAATGTCATCCTGTTTCCATAAATGGATCGCAACGTCACAACTTTGTTTTATGTACTGATGATTTGTCTGTTTTCTGATGTAAAACTCTGTTGTGGCTGGTGTATTTTGAAATCACTGAGGTTCCTTTAATCATCATTGCCAGTAACAATGAGTAAAACTTATCCGGGGTTTAATCTCTTGGAACTTCTTCATGGGAGAACACATTTTTACCAAATTCTGTACCGTATGAGTCACCTGCTATCATTCCACAGTACATTCAGCTAAAACAAAGCGCCAGAACCAACATGTTTCATCATTTAAGAGGTAAGCTGCCAACGGGTCAGTCTCACACTACTTGTAAAATGTTAGATTCTGGGGTTTCTGATGCATGAAACAGCCGTAACAGACTGGAACTCCTTAATGAATCCTAATAAGCTTTGGATCTTTTTCCTCCCCCCCTTGGCCCACAAACATATGACATTTTACTTTAATAAACCATTAGCTTAATATCCTCCTCTGAATGTACTGTAGGGCGGCGAGGGCGCGGCACACACACACACACACGGGCGTGCACAGACAGAGGAGAAAGCCAATGACTCGTTGGACAGGGAGTACAGTAAGTCTGTGGAGCGTCTCCCGTCAGTCATTAGCTCTGTTCAGGCATGGATACACACACTGATGTAATGAGGCACAGTGAATGTGTTCAGTGTGTGTGAGTGTTTAATAGATTGAAGGATGAATCATTCCAGGGATGACCTGATTCTTCAGGGAAGTTTGAGCATATGTGTGTGTGTGTGTGTGTGTGTGTGTGTGTTCGGGGCTTAATGGCGCATGAAATTATGTCTTCATTAGCATCTCCTTAAGAAAAAACCACACGATGGGGCAATAATCATATCTGTCAGTTACATGACAGAAACAAAGAATATTTGTGAGTCTAATCATTAAATGACAAAGAAAAGATGATTTAAACCTTTTGTATTGGTTTTTAATTATACCTGCCCCCTTTTACTTTGCATTTAAACATGAAAAACGGCCACCTTAAAGTAAGCTATAAGACTACGTCCATAGTTTCATTTGAAAATGGCATTTTAAAACAACCCATGGAGAGCTGATAACACTGGTGGTCAGCAATCAGCGATCCATGTTGATTGGAAAAGGGTCATGACAAGTCAGGGAAGGACACGCTTTGACAGATAAGTAGAGGAAGAGAGGAAAAAAGATGGTATCCAGATCCAGTATCAGTATCAGCATCAGCATCAGACATGTATAATATACTTTATTTGTCCTTTTGGCCACCATACACATTATTGTTTACTAAATACTGTTGATGTAAATTGTGATTTCTCACTGTTTTTGTTATCACAGGTTCCTCTTTCTGTCGTTCTAGTCTTGTTTTTGTCTTGGGAAAAAAGGTTGTTTGCGAATATTTTTCGTCCTGCCCATCTCACCCCGATTCTTGCAGCCTTGCAGTCTGGCATCCAAAAACCAGCGCCTGCTGTAATTCCTCATGATCCTCGGAAATGTGCGGCTGCTGTGCGAGGGATGTGGGTTTTTTTATTTAACAACCGTGTGCAGACCCACCACAGTCACCCCGATGAGTCAAATCACATCACAGGGCGATCTAGATCTGAAGCGGTGTGTGTGTGTGCGTGTGATGTGTGAGGTGCAGATGAGGGTGACAGCCAGGAAAACAGCCCCCAGTGTCATCCAGCTCTTTATCACAGTGATGACAAATGAGAAGCTCCATATGTGCTGCAGTGATTTTAATGTCAGGACTGAAATCTGCCCTCAGATCTCCAAGACACAAAAGAGATAATGCGACCACGGCTGTCTTCATCGTCTGTCTGATCAAAAGCTGTGGAATATTGATGACTATTAATTGGTGATAATGTTGTGATGAGTGGTGGAGATCCCTCACTGCATATTGGCTTATTTTGTCTGAATTAAGATTATTTGTTTCAACTAAAAAGGCAGAATAAAAATGTTTACTACCCCTGGTACTACCCCTGATGGAAGTTTTTGAAAAAGGTGAGTCGAGCTGCACCAAACAGTGAAAATACACCATTAACTAATCGTGGCCTTGTTTCTGACACATTTCATTTGTTAATAAAAGTTAGCTGTGTCACATTAAGTAAAGAATTAAATTGAAATCAGCCATCTTAAACTCTAAATAAGGCCTCTCCATCCACCAGAAATGTCATGTTCTGACTAAATATAGCGAACAACCAGGCCATCTCTCTGGCCCATATACTGTCTGTGGTGCTAACTCTCACACAGACCTATATGAAGGTGCCAGACGTGACTGCTGGGAGATCTGAGAGCCTCTACAGGGCACCGACGTGTTCAAGTACACTGCGCTGCGTTAACTGTGAACTGTTTGACAAGTCGCTCCTGTAGACATAAATGTTTAACTCGACACTTTGACGATGTCGGTGTTTTGTTCTGTCTTTGTATTTTGTCTGAGCAGGTATTTTTTTTCCGCAGCTGACATTTTGACGTGTCACAGTAGGAAAATCGCAGGTGTAAATAATATAATGAATGATGGCTGAGTCCCATTTGTGTGATTCGGTTTCAGGGTGCTGGTGCTGCTGTTGCATGCTGAGTCACTGTTGTATTTTTATTGCTTACTGAGACAGAGTCATTGTTAATATTATTTATACTCCTGTGCCTTTGCTGCTGTGACTAAGGCCATTGTTTTTATTGGGACTATTTTATTACCTATTGATTTTTTTTTGCAAAATTCATTTGATTAGTTTGTTTTATTGTTAAGGTTGGAAGGTAGGTAACTCTTTATTTATCTCTGTGGAAACACGTCAGTCTTACAGCAGCAGAGACATGTAAAGGACAGGGGCATAAAGGACAGTAAATAAAAGGAGGAAAATAAAGACAATATGATAAATAAAGATAGTGACAGTGGTATGTCAGTATGCATAATAATTTGTGTAAAAAGTTAACGGTATAAAGCAGTGCAATAGACAATATGCATTGATAAAATGTAACAAAACTTCACATTTGGGAGGCTATAAGCCAGCAGATATTTGGCATTTTTTGCTTGAAAATATGACGTAAAGGTAAAATAAGTGACACCCCACTGTTCAAAAATGGGCACTGCATTTTCCAAATTCAAAATACTTGAAGTTCAGGCTGGGATACTGATCTAAATAAATGGTTTTTAAAATTTTGCTAATTGTTTCAGTGCTGCCGTTAAATGAGAAAATGTTGTTGGTAAGCATCTCCGTCATTGGGTTCATCAGTGTGGTGCGCCACACAGTCAGATGAGAGCATCACAGAGTCTTCTTCTCTTTGTCAGCAGCACTGTGGTGATGTTCATGCGATCTTTGGAGCTCTTCCACAGCTCAGCCTGCAAACCCCCACCACCACCACCTCCTCCCTGCCTATACTGGCAAGCCTCGGCACTGTGGCCTGGAAATCAGCACCAGACGTGGCCATGGATGCAGTGCGCTAAGCCAAACCATAACGCTGCCCAAACTGATGGAGGGAGGGAGGGAGCTTAGGAGGAAGGGGGGGATGGGTGTGGAAGGAGGAGGTGTGATGGTGTCAGCATCTGTGAGTGCGCATTTATCTGCAGGAAGATGGGAATCCTGCATACAGATATGAAATTCTGTGGATGGTTCGTGTCTGTACGCGCACAAATCAGCCAACAACAATATCTTTCATAAGGGTTTGGATAAGACAAGAGGGATGGAAATCAGGTGGAGGCAAGAGCTCTTTCAGGCTTCTGTTGAAGAAAAGAGTAGCTAAAGCTAAAGAGGTGTGTTGTGGGGGTACTTTGAGCCACTGGGGCGGCGTTTGCTGGGATTTTGAGGCTTCAGGAGACGAGGGGGGGTTTCATACCAACGTTTCTTTGATCTGCTGAAGTGGCCTGAGGTCTGAGCAGCCTGCTGTGAGCGGGGCGGGCTGGTGGAGGGTAAGGAGGTGGGGTGGAGGTGTGTGCATGTAATTCAACACATAAAAAACCAAGGTTACACATGAAAACACTATGGTGTACAGCCTTGTATAGAAAAGTAATTGTTTTAATGAGATTATGTGTCAGGTGAGATTAATACGAGAGGCTGTTTAGTTCATAAATCACACTGGCACACACACACACACACCTCTGCCTTATAAACACACTATTATATGTGGTGTGTATAACAAATAAATATATTTATAAGAAAAAATATAGCGTGAGAAAGATTAAGAATGTGTCTAAGAGGAATGAAACAGAACAATGGTCTGTGCATGTGTGGGAGACAGTATGATAATAAATCCAATATCTGCAGTTTAAGTTCAGGCTTCCTGATTGGCTCAGAGCTTTAATGAAAACAAGTTCTGCACCTGCTCAGTGTTGCCGCCAGCAACATCCAGGCTACATACTGTACAGAAGATGGTCTTCTAGTGTTTAAACACAACCGTTTGCTGCAAAATATGAGCTCTCAGCGAAATGACACACAGATGCAATCAATGACATTTACACTGAACCTAAAGTTAAAGGCGCCCTGTGGAGTTTTTGGCCACTAGTGGAGCTGTGGAGTAACATTTTTAAGAGTCGCTGTGCTGTTTATATTGCACATGTGCAGAAGGACACATTTATGTAAGTGTGCAGGTGACACAACAAACATTCCTGCCATTCGTTTCACATTTTTCCTTCCCGCCCAGAGTGACTATATGAGAATGGGTAACATCAGATTGTGACTCTAATCATTTATTATTAATGTCATGAAGATCAGAGCAGGAAACAGGACAGATGTTCTGCTGGGTACCAAGCACGCTCTACTGTTATTGGACCATGGAGCAAAAAGGGCGGGACTTCAGAAGGGTCAATTGGTGGTGGTAACACGCACAGACGAATGGCAAAGTGCCTGCGATGGCGGTGAAGAAGAAGGCTGCAAGCTTCAAGCAAATATGGATGTAATGATGCACAATTAAAAATATTCTTTAATTAAAAATCAGCATTGTAAATGGTGAATGAGTTATGCTTCAAGGATACAAGCAATTCAATGTCCTCAATTAAAATATGGAGTTATAATGGGCTAGAATAGTGACATTATAATTTTGTCATTGAAAAAATGGGGGAAAAAAAATTGAAAACAAAACCTGAACTGAAAAAAATAAACAATGACATTGAGAATAAAGTTTCACTAAAATAAAACACTAAAATTTTATTTTGATATTTGTGTGTTTTTCAATGACATTTTTTTTCCTTCCTGTCGATCTGATTTTCAGTTTAACCTTCTGTCACCATTTTGGTGCAGCAGAGGAGGGGTTTTGAGGGGAGGGGCGAGTGGGTCATGATTTACATATCTGCATACTAATGAGAAAACGTCACTCCTCTCAGGTCTTTTGTTTTCAAGCCAAAATGATGATGTCACTGTACATCCACATACAGTTTTAGAGTGACTGTGGTAGAGTACAGTGGCATGTATTGGCTGTGTGTGCGAGTAAATATGATTTATGACCCAAATAGCCTCTCATAGAATTATTGTACTTCATTACTGACTAAACATTTTGGATGTCAAGGTGTCACAACCCAACATTCGTCCTTAGACTGAACATGGAGATTACCGGCTCTGTTTAACCCAGAGCAGAGCAGAAATCCACCTTATCCTGCAGAGGCGATGATGCAAAGTGAAAGTGCATTAATGTAATATATGGAGGAAGCAGCCTGAGCAAACAAAGAGGAATTCCTTGTAAAACACGGGTGATATCACACAGACTACATGTGACACAACTGCAAATGCAGCAGAGAGTTGGTGGGCCGAGGGTGTAGCTGAGAGGGGGAAATGTCACTTGTCTCTAAGCGATTTCAGTCTGTCTCCACTTATAAAACTCCCATAAAACCAATAATGTTGTGCAGATGTAGACATTTTACCCGTGAGCTAACAATATAGAGGGCGCAGTATGTTGAGAATGCCTTTGATCAAGGCTTTATGAAGGAGACGGCCGCTTTGATGATTCTGCTGACATTTCCAGGAGACTTTAAAGACTCGAGTCGGGCTAATCAAATCAGTGTGCTTTCTCTCTTCTTCGAGGTTAAGTAGCATGTATGCGGCCGGCCTCTCAGGAGTTTGGTTGTTTATGGTTGGGAGATGAAGAGACATTGTGTCTAAGTGCTTTTTGAATTAATGAAAAGACGTTTGTGTTTACCGCACAGATACGAGTCCTTCTGCAGACTCCTGAATCTGATGCAGGTTTGTTTGCAGCAGTGGTGGAAGAAGAATTCAGATCCCCTCCTCTCAAAACTGTGTTTTTCTGTTGTTTATGTCGCCTAAACATGCCTGACCTCGACTATACTGACTTGTGTATGTGCACAGTTTGTCATTAATGTATTTACTCTCCTGGAGGGGGAGGTGCACTTCCCTGAAATCTGAGATTTAAACGTACCACAGGCAAGATAGATTTTGCACACAGGAGGAGGTTGTAATAATGTACTTCTGAAGAAAGAGGCAAAAGCGGAGGCAGCGTTGTAGATGGAGGTGGTCTATGCGGCCATTAAAATACTTCGCAACATGTGGAGGGAGAATTCTTTTCGCTAACTAATCGACTCCCAGACTAGCAGAGGTGCTGCTCATTTACAGTATCCGTAAGTATTCAGAAAACATGCAAGAACATGAATAAAATAAACGCAGAGTGCAGATAGAAGGCTCCGACCTGCAGTTTAACTTATAATAATGTTGAATTTATTAGTTGATCTATATTTAGTATTAAGCAATAATGTAAATCTGCTTAGTAACTTGTAACTAAAACTATCAAATAAATGGAATGCAGTTACAAAGTATATTCGCCACCATAAGGTAGCACGGTAAATGTCGTTTCTTTCCATTCAAAGTTTCTATTGAGGTTTTTTGAATTAAGCTCTGAATGTCTGTCATCATAATTAATAATGTCATCGCCCTAAAGGAACAATAAAAAAATCCTCAGACAAAATCCTCAATTTGAATAAAGTGATTCATCGGATTAAATGAGTAAAGGCATGTGACCATATGGTGTTTTTTTCTCTGGCAGGAAAGTGCTGGCAAGGATTTAAAAACAAAAAAAAAAAACTCTGCACGTGGGTTTTTGTTTCAGTGACAATATCTTGACAAGTTCTAACACTTTGGTTGTGTAAAACAACAACCATTGTGGACAATATCACTTTTTTTCTTTCTTTTTTTTTTGTCTTTTAATTTGTTACTTTTCTTTTCTTGTTATGATCTGTTTCTGTCTGACGTGTCAAAGGAGCCTCATCTTTATCCGCTCTGTGCAGAAGTACCTGGTTTAAACAGAATGAATAGACATGCAAATGTTGACTTAGCATTTGAATGTCAGTGTTATGAACAAAGCTATTGAATGCGGCCCCAGTAGAAGTATAAAGTAGCATTAAATGGAAATACTATACAAGTACATTTCTTGAGTAAATGTGGCCGCCTTAGTTACATTCAAACACTGATTTTATGTGATTTATACGGCAAAAATTAATTTATTCCGACAGTTTTCATATATTTCTATATTTTAACATACTGTTTATGCTTTGATTCCACTACATTTTCATATATTGGCATTTATATTGGTATATTCTGCTGTGTTCAGGTGGGACCCACTGACCTGCTATGACTGTATGTTGGTTTGTATAATCTGTTTAACTGTAGTGGACTTTGGATATTATCTCTTGTCCTTTGTCTAAGCGTTAACATTTCACTTAAAGCCAACGTCATTCATCTTCACCACGCCACTGATTTCGGACGCCGACAGCATACAAATGCACTCATCACACACACCTGCATGTGCAAACACACCCATGCTGGCACATCCTGTTGGCTCAGTAGGCCACTGATGTATTCACAACCTTTTCTTACACGCCGTCGCCTCTCTCTTCTCCATCTGTCCCCTCTCTTTTTACCATTTAGTCCAGACAAACCTACAACAGACAGATAACACTGGAGCGAGGAATGAATTATACAGGGATTCCTTTAATGTCATCTGTTCCCAGTGTAATTATGTAAATCTTTCCATTGTCAAAGGGGAGCTGGGTTTCTTAGATTTCTCTGTTTGGCTGCCACAGATAAAAAACTGGCAAAGTTCTTCACTTCTTTTGGGTCCAACTCGTCGCAGTTCTCTACACCGTGTAATTGAACTCACCACGCCGATTACACGATCTGAACCTTCACAGTGTCGCGGATTTTATGATCAACCTGGGCTCCTATCGTGGTCAGTGCAGCCTCTGTAATGGCAGACAGAAGATGAGATGGTGCCTCTGATGCCTTTTTCTGCACCGGCTTCAATTTTCAAAATGTCCAGGCCATTAAACCGTACAGGAGCTGAATTGCTGGACCTATTTCTGGAGTGTTTTCCCCCCTCCTGGACACATCCGTACACAGTTTAAAATAAGACAGAGTGCCTCAAATAATCCAGACACCCACAAATCATCCGATGCCATGTCATGCCACCTGAGAAATGTGCCTCTCTCCGGCCGGCCTCTGGTATCTTTTGTCAGCTAATGGAGCCGAGAGATGAAGGCTGAAATTGAGAAGCTCTCCCACAAGGCAGCATAACCAATCATATGATATTCTGGACCAGCTGCAGACGATCACAGCCGACGGGGAAACAGTTTGGCCATTAAAGTCTGTGTCTGAGACAAAATCTGCCACTTTCTCCTCAAAGCTATTATTTTCTTCATACGGTGATTTCTATCTCCCCAAAAGAGCTGACACTTGACAAAAGACACTGTTATCACAGGTGCAGAGACTGCAGAAAAAAGGGACACAAAAAAAGGTCATGGTTTGGCCACGTTGGGCGAAACATCACTGCAGCCTGGTTGGAGGCAGGTCGGGCTCCATTTGGCCCCAACCCAGAGGAGATCCATCTTGATCTCCTCCATGATCATGGCCTAGAATCCTCGATCCCAGTCTCGCTAAAAGAGCCGGTCTTCGTTGCGATGCACTGAAACAAATTCACCTCAGTTTCATCCACCCTGTTCTTGAGTATGTCAGCCCAGTCTGGGGTGAGCTGACACAAAGCCTCTCCGAGGAGCTTGGAGAGGCTGCAGAAACGATGCTGCAGGATCATCGGCATACTGTCTGCTTCACTCTCGTCGCTGAGGGAACGGCGTGATGAAGCCCCCCCGCCGCACCCTCACAGACGCTCTTAATGACAGCCTCGACACCCTCTGACTTGTTTCATCGGCGTAGGGAATATGCAGAGCATAAAAGTCATGAACACTCTTTTATTCCACATAGACTGAGATTGTTTTACAAACGACTTCTTTATTTTCAGGATATGATTTTGATTTTGATCACCACATGGTCCCCATGAGTTGAATCAAAAACCATGAACACTTTTTATCCCTCATGCTCTTAAAACTATTCAATACTTGACATATTATTTGAAGGTTTACGCTGCTCTGATGTTGTTGCTGTACTCGGATAAATTTCAGGATTCGCTGCTTAAAACTATGTTTTGTGCTGCTGTATCCTGCCTTGTCAAGCTTAGATAAATAAATCTAAATCAAAGCATCCATGTGATTTGAGTGGAATTTGTGCATCACTGTGGTAGCATGTTAAAACTCGATTACTTCTCGCCTCTACGTTTATATGAAAGGTTTGAAATAATAGCCGGGCTCCTATCAGGTGAATAAACTTATATCCTATAGCTGACGACTTTAACATTATTGAAGTGATGGATTCAGTGAGATGATCCAGTGAGCCAGCAACCCCTGCAACACAAGGACACAAAACATGTCTGGACCTGAGACTTACCTTCCGTAGACTCCAACATAACGGACTAGGAATTCTGTAGCTGTTCCAAGCAGATCCAAAGAGTTGAGGATAAATCCCAACGCATCCCAGCAGAGTCATGCTCAGTTGTCCAGAAAAGTTCACTGGATCTTGCCAGTTTTTGGAACTTTGACTCTGTTTACTTTCATATAAATCTTTTTTTTTTATTTTGTAGGGCAAAGACGACCAGAAACTGGATCATTTTCTCCTCCATGTTTTCCCTCTCCTCCAGCTCACAGGTGTGCAGGATTCATCTCCTCCCTTCTCCCCCACCTCTCCTGTTCATGTGGAAAGGGTTATTCCGTGCATTTTGTCTTCCTTTCTCCTCTCTGCCACAAAAATGTCAAGAAATGGCACCGTAATTCACATTCCTATGTGTCTATACAGTATGTAACCATGAATACCAAACCAGGGCCTTGTTTTCTGAGAAAAAAGGAAATTAAATCTGAAAAAAAGGCTTATTGTGAGAATTACACATGAGTTCCAGAGGCCTTTGCTTGCAACCATAGGAGTTCATAGTTTCTAACCTGTCTGAGATTGTAAACTGCAGCTTCAGCCTCGACTGCCGCCCGTGTCTCTAAATATATAACTGCAAAATAATAGTTCTGAATTCACGGGGGGGCCACATGTGGCGACCGCGTGTTGAGTGTTGCGGCCTGCGGTGTCGGGGTTTAACAGGCAATCACGTTTCTTCTTCACACCCCGCTAACTGCGAGCTTTTTGAAATGGTCAGAGGAGAGACTGATAATTATACTGACACTTCCTGGATCGCCTCGTATAAGCGAGGCGGTGCAGATGGGGCGCTGTAATGTGAGAGAGGAGGAAGACGGAGCAGATGATGTGTGGTCCAGTACGCAGCATGTCAGGAACTTAAAGGATAATTCTGCTTTATTGCAGCTTGGTTCTTGTTTTCATAGTTTTGGTCATGGTTTTATTGGCCGTGACAACACTGTCGTGACTAAAGTAGCTGATCTGAGGACACTGCAACCTTGCAACAACAAACTCCAGTCCAACTGGTTGTACAAGCCAAGTACTGGGCCAGATTATGTACAACTAGTTGCCACATTTTGTTTCCCTGGGATTTATTTGCCCACATGATTGCATACTAACAGAGGATACAGTGATATGAAGAACTAGAATATTGTTCCATGCAAACATTGTTTATCACACTTGATCAAAACAGGGATAAGACTCATGAAAGATATACTGTGCACATGTGTGCAGAACTGTGTCCTCTGCTATATGAAATACCATTCAGGTCATTATCAAATAAATACATAAATAAATAACTATGCCTATGAAATAAACCATGAAATAAATAAATATGGCATTAGGAAATTAAAGTCCCTGAAATAAATAAAGTCGTCCTTCGAAAAACATCCTTTAAAAAAAATAAAACCTTTTTATTTATTAAACTATATTGACTCATTTTATATTTCTGTATTTCTTCATTTATTTAATAAGGACTTAAATGTCATTCCATATAATCAGAGAGTTACAGTTCTCAGGGACGAGTAGATTAAAAAGTTGCAAGTAAACACTGGCTAACTTGCTATAATTACATTTAGTGGTGATGTTTTGTCGCTAAACCTTCACTGGCCAAACAGTTTGTGACAATGAGAAGCCACCTCATCAAACTGCAACCGATCACATTCCCCGTGTATGATAGCAATTAGCTAGAAAGAGCTAGAAAAGTAAAACACTGTATATAGTCACAATCATAAATATACTCCAAAATGCGTACAATAAATGAGTAAATTATAAAGTGAATTAAAAACCCGAAAGGCCAAACTATTTGCTATATTAAATATTATTTAATATATGTGTATGTTACCTAATAAGTAACAAGAATCAAATTTACCATCCAGACTGTATACATTAAATTAAGTAGGTTGTTATAAATAAATCCCACAGGCCCCACGAGTGAATTAACAGAAGGTTATATTTGTGGATGAACTTAACAGAGCACATAGAAAAGGTCAACACCAATAATTAATTTAGTTGGAACCCTCCAACAATCCTAAATTCAATTTATAAATGCAACAGACATCAAGGCCTCAAACAATCACGCAGCACCGACGCACACACACACACACACACACACACACACACGTCACATATATTGTAGTGTGTCAGATAGTTAATTGTTATTTATGTCTTCCTATTACACATGGAGAATGTGATTGGTTGCAGACTTACAGCCACTGCCGACATAAAATGGTACCGAAATGTCATACGTAAATATAATATTACAAGTAAGACAGAGTGTGGGAGTTTACTCGCAACAAATAATGATTTATACTCTGAAATGACGATTCTTCCCCCCACAATATGACCACAATGCTAACATCTAAATGTGGATATTAAATTCCAGAGGACAGAAAATATTATAAGGATCCATCAAAGAAAATTTTAGTTTTACTAATTTTAATGTGGGCCGATTATAAGCTGACGCCGCACTGTGAATTGCATAATGTAGGAATATGTGCCGCTGATGACATTACACAGAGACGAGTTGAGTAAAATTGAATTACACTAAAATATCATTAAATTATGTGGTTATGAAAAGGCCGGTCCCCTCAGGGACGCCGGTGGATGTCTGGCCTCAGGCTACAGAAGCAGCCCTGATGTGAACACGGTTACATGTAGGGCATGAAGTGAATGTAAAAAAATGGACAGTCATTTATTTTCTCCTCTAAAAAAAACTCCACTTTCTCAGGTCACAGCTATTAATTTCGTGTGTAAAATACTATAATCCACATGAACGATGGACAAAATAAAACCCAGGTTGTTATAAATGAAAATTATTCTCTGTATTTGTGTCTGTAAACAAACTGTTTGATGGTCTGACAAGTGACTGGAGTAACCAGGCAGGTTGATGTATATTTTGGGGACGGTGGGGTAATGAGGGGCAGGTGTGAAGACAGAAATCAGGGACAGGTGTGCAGGTCAGGTGACAAAACTCAGTGGAAACTCACTGAGGGCAGCTGGTGGAGAGACGGGAAATGACAACATGCACATACAACAGAAAGACGAGGGAAGGGAAAGGAAAAAAAGGACAGAAAAATTGTGTCTACATCCCTGAAGTCCAGTAGTCCAGCAGTAAAGTGAATGCAATACCGCTTCTGCTGCTCCGATTCTCCGACCCATCTCACGCTCCATTGTCCCCTCACTCGTTCTGCTGCCCCCAACTGGCCAAAAAACAAAACAAAAACTGTATTAATAATGTTTTAACATAAAAAAGAAAGTAGAAGAAATGGCCATATCATATTTAAAGAGACAGAGCAGGTTTTTATTGGATATATTTCTGAAATTTGTACATTTTAAAGGAATAGTTCAACATTCACTCACTACACATTGTATTTTGTTTATTTCGTAGGTCGAATCTTATAAAAAAAGACAACCTGTTGTTTTCTACAAGAGCCAAGAACGGAGAGGGCCTTGCACTTTTCTCACGGCCACCGTGCAAGGGGAGGGTGAGGCAAGCTGGTTGCAGTCTACAAGCTCACCTCAAGATGCCACTAAATCCTGCACACTGCTCCTTTAAGACTGTTTTTCTGTTTTAGTATTTGTAGTAAAAAGCTTAACTAGCACCACAATGAATGGGATCACCGGGGCGACACCAATCTGAGGACACGCATTTTACACATTAATCATTAGTCACGCGAGAGTTACTTCAGTCAAATTCGAGGGGATTTGGTCTGTTTACATTATGGGTCATATGTTGTGAGACCAATTAAACACCATTCATCCGTTTTCCACAGCGAACACACATTAAACTGTTTTCTTGGTCTGTTGCCCCCAATTTCTTCAACATGGCTCCTCCATCACAACTCCCTAATACCCATACAACATTTAGGCAGCGCAGCAGGGGGGGATACAACTCATATCCCTCCCCACTTTCCCCCTCACGGGCAGGGTGATGATCTGTAAAGAGAATCATTAAGACGCAATTTGTGACTGCGACACGCGCACGCACACGTTGCCTGGAGAAGACTATTCATCACCAGCGGCTCGTTCCTCACTGTGAAGGCAAAAAAATGATGTAGAGGCTCGCTGCTTGTCTCGTGACCTCTGACCTCCCACGTGTGTGTGCCTGAACATGACCACAGCAGCGCACACACTCAGGGGTAAAACAATAGGTGGTCTGGTGGTGATAGCCACTTCAAATCAATGGACGGATTTGGAAACAATGGACCCCTGGACAGACATGCCCCCCCCCACGTCCTACAGATGAGCATCGTTTGTTTCTTTGTGTTGTGAGGTTTCTTCGTCGTTGCTTTGTCTCTTTGACTTTGTTTTGTGTCTCTGTGTGGTCATTGTCCCTCCTTTTGTGGTCATTTTGTTTCTTTGTAGTTGTTCTGTATCCATTTGTAGTTGTTTTGTGTCTCTTTGCGGTTGTTGTGCGTCACTATGGTTGTTTTGTGTCTCTGTGTGGTCATTCTGCATCTCTTTGTAGCCATTTTATTTGTCTTTGTGGTCATTTTGCGTAATTTTTCGTAGTTGTTTTGCATCTCACAGCTTTTGTTTTTGCAGTCGTTTTGCGACTCTGAAGTCGTTTTGTGTCTTTGACTTCATTTTGGGTATATTAGTAGTCATTGTGTGTCTCCTTTTTGTCATTTTGCATCTTTTTGTTGTTATTTTGTGTCTTTTTTTTGCATATTTTTTGTCTTTGTAGTACTTTTGCAACTCTTTGTCGTTGCTTTGCGTATCTTTGCATCTACTTGTGATCATTTTGTGTCTCTTTGTGGTTGTTTCATGTCTTTTTGTGGTCTTTTAGCGTCTGTAGTAATTTTTCATCTCTTTGCAGTCATTTCGTGTCTCATTTTCATTGTTTCCTGTCTCCTTGTGGTCATTTTTGAGTCTAATTTTGTTTTTTTTCGAGTCTCTTTGTGGTCAGTTTGCGTTTCAAGTCAAGTCAAGTCAACAGCCACTTCAGGGACCCCTGGCCTGAGCCTGGTCGACCTGCTCAGTAATCCATCCGTGATCCAATCACAGGTCTGATCCCCAACAGACCCCTCAACGATGAAACGTCCTTGAGAAAGACACTGAGGCTTCCTTTCATGGCCTGCCGCTGTTTTTGACCTCCATCATGAAAGTCATACATGTTTAATATATTCAAAAATGCAGCTACCTAATTATACTTTATGCATAATGAGGAGAAATAATGAAAAGGGAGTGTTAATGGAGGAGCAGCGTCGGGCCATTTCAAGTAAAATAATTCATGCTTTCTGCTTGTTGACCCTCCTTCTCCTTTTAT
>JAJHUR010089203.1:0-12566 GCA_027495735.1 Lutjanus campechanus | reverse complement strand
CTGCTTGTAAAAGCCTTCTGTGCCAGGAAGACCAGGTTATCCTCTGACAGGCCACGGCCGCTGTGCATCTCCGCCTTGTACTTCATGTCGAGGGCCTCACACAGCTGGGGCCACAGCACCTTGTCTGGCACAATGAACGGCACCCTGCCCTGAGGAGACGAGGAGGGGTGATCAACACAAAAGCTCCTGACTCCACCAGTTCATTTGTTCAGTTGACAACACAAGTCAAAAAACAGCAGCATGGCTTTAAATTGAATTATCAATCAGTTTCTTCTTGTCAACACAAACAACAACGTGTTAGTCAATCTCTCAGTTATTGCTGCAATGACTAGTTAATGAATTTATTAGTCAACTGACAAAAAATTTGTTATTTTGATATCTGAATAATCATTTTCTTATGCAAAACGATACCAAACATTTGCAGATTACAGCTTCTCTAATAACATTTGGTGATTTTCTATTATACATGACAATAAGCTGAATGTATTTGTAGTGTTGGACTGTTGGTTGGACAAAACAAGACATCTGAAGACATCACCATGGGATATGTGGAATTATAACTGGCATTTCATTTCATTCAGTTTCTTTCTTCTTTTTTTGTCTTTTTAGAAATCTCAATAATTTTCTAAAATAACATTATTTAGACGGGGGAAATAGTGCATCAGTCAAAAATAAACTACAGTGTGTGTGTTCATGTTAATGAAGGAACATGTCACCCACTGCAACAGTGTCACTCATGGATGTGTTCCTAATAATTTTTGGGAAACAGTGGAGCTCTGTGACACAGAATAAAATAATAAATAAATAAAATATATCAGACTTTGATACACACACGGTACTTGTCAGTAGATACTTTCACCGCTGGCTCTGCACATGGGATTTATTAATAATAAGAAAATATAGTACATAACAAGATATGCGATAGCTGTTAGCTATTAAAGACTGCTTTAACAACTATCTCTCTGAAGCCCCTTTTACACTGGACAAAAAACCCACTAACACTTGCTAACACCCGACTGTTCATGACTTAATGACACTTTTAAAAACATCTTTGTCTCTGCTGTCCAACACACTAGGGATGAACGATTTTGAAAAAAAAAATCTAATTGCAGTTATTTTGCTGACATTGCAATTGCGATATGATTTACAACATTGGGGGGAATGCTAATTTTTCCATTATTATCCTCATTTTCACTGAAAAACATGCTATAAGAGTTTTGCTGGGATCTACACTAGGGAACAATGTTTTCTCCAGTCTGTAGAATATAATGTGCAGGTCAGGATGTATGCAGCATGACTATATTCAATTTAAATTATTATTTTGACACATATTTTGCCTTTAATAAATATTGTGCCTCCTGCAATTTGAAAATTGCAGTAAATCATATTGTGATTTCAATCAAATTTAAATGAATTGTTCTGTTCTACTACACACACACATGTGAGTGAGTCATGACTCTCCAGCGTGCATCAGAATAAAACAAATAGGCAAACAAGTCTACTGGCAATGGGAAAAGGCCTGTCATTGGCCTGTTTTTTAGTGGATTGACTACAAAAAAACCCTGCATATTCATGCTAATTCTGGTGTAAAAACAGTATAATATAGGGATGCACTGATACCACTTTCTTTTAGACCAAGTACAAGTACTTACATTTGGATACTTGCCCATATTGAGTACTGATATGAGAACTTAATAATGCCATTACAGTTCTTACAATGACAAAAAAAAATTTTCATCAATTGTTCCTCACTTTCCAAATGTAACAAAATGTTGCCGTTAGGGCTGCAACTAAGGATTATTTTCATAATCCTGCCCTGCACATTATATTCTACAGACTGAAGAAAACATTGTTCTCTGGTGCATCGGTCAATTATTTTGCTGTAAGGTTGGGCAACTGGACAAATATATTGTCGATGGGCTGAATCCATCGCCGATTGCTTTTTTTGGCTGATTTTTAGGGCGATATTTGTCATTTTATTCTGCTCATAGTCTGCAGAGTGACTGTCTCTGCTCTGCGCCGCGCTCTCATCCAGCGGCACAGTACACACCCACTCAGCGGACCATGAGTGTGCTGAGCTGGGTGAGGAATCAGACTCTTTACATTCTTTTCACACGGTGAATTAAGGATTTATTTTGATCAAACCAGAGTTGGTGATTGTTGGAAGAGTGGACAGACTAACAAAGACAGTTTTGGTGAGTTTGAATTATGCCTGTTTTCCGAGGAGTTAACGAGCCAATTAAGGTCGTCTTAGTTCAGAAAAAGAGAGAAACTTGAATTCAGAAGGTGAACGGTTGTATTTCTCTGTTTAAAATGGAAAATAAGTGTGAGAACATGTCATTTCTAGACACTTTGTGAGTTTATCTTGTCTATTGGACGAAGTGAATGTACGCAGCATGTGTAACGTGAATTTGCCGCTTGCACACATCTCCCAGCTGAGACCTGAGAGGAATAGAGGAGGTGGGAGGGGGGACGAAGATATCGCCAATCGCAGATGGACGGGCTGATGATGATCGTTTGGAAAATCTTAACATATCGTCCAACTACATTTTGTCGATTTATCAGTTAATAGTTGCTTGTTTTAAAATGTCAGAAAATGGTGTCAAATGTCAATTAGTGTTTCCCAAAGTTCAAGATGACATCCTGAAATGTTTTGTTTTATTCACAACTCAAAGATATTCAGTTTACTGTCATAGAGGAGTAAGGAACCCAGAAAATTGAAATCTGAGAATTTTCATTTTTGTCTAAAAAAAATTACTCAAACTGATTAATCAATTATGAAAATAGTTGGCGATTAATTTAATAATTGATTAGCTCGTTGTAGCTCTAATGGTCGTTTCCTGCTGCTAGCATTAAAAAACACCTTGAACTCTGCATCGTGTTGATTCTTTGGATGTTTCATCAAATTGCTTGTGTTTAGAGATCCGCTTTCCATCAGGTGTGATGGTATCACAGTAGTGTTATAAATATTAGTACATGAGCACAGTATTGCACAGATACCTGATATTGGTATCTGTGCATCTTTATGACAAGTTAGTTGATATAATCACCACCTGACAGGGTGAAGTACAGAAAGTCCTGTATAAAAAGGCCCTGCGAATAACAGTCAACTCACCGGCTCAGCAAAGGCGTTGTCCCACAGGACCGTTGCCGTGGCGTTGTTGTCCTGACTTCCATGGACGATCACGACCACAGGCAGCGATAAGGTCTGCAGGTTATAGACCAGAAGGATGACAGCATTCAAATTAATCAATTATGAATAAATGCTTAATGCTGAAAACATTAAAGAAGTCTAAGACAAAGCAATAAAACTCTTGTTGAACTAGATGGTTTTCAAGTCTTGCAAAGGAAATCAAGACAGTGGAGATTAACTCAGTAGCAGATGGCCGAGGAGTAAATCGGACCATTTAATAACCAAGCAGGAGCAGGAAACCCCATGCTGCTCAGCTCTTATTCACAAGTATAAAAGCTCAAATGTCCCATGTGATTACTTTGACGTGGAAGACCAGCTCGTTGCCCCCGACGCTGAACTGTGACTCAAACAGAACTGTGAATTTCTCCTCCGTCACCGACTCTGCGCCTCGACGGTCTGAACGCTTGATCCGCTTCAGCGACTGGAAACACGCACATACACACACATGAGAGGTGATCAGAGATGCATTCTGTCATCACAATAAACACAGTCAGTGCAGTGCATTCTGGAAGAACTGAGCCACTGCATTTCCAAACTCTGGAGAGTAGCTCTATGTCAAGCACACATCGCTGCAGATAAGATACACAATATTTGTTAGAAGGATTACTTTATTGTTGACTCTCATAAAATTTGTCAATAATAACAATATAATAACAATAAGAACAATATAACATAATATAACAACATAACATAACGACATAAAATATCACCAGCTTTATCCTTCATTCTTTTATTTTGTTAAATTTATTGTAAATATGCATGGATGCATTCTGTATACCAGTAGTTCCTAACCTTTTGTCTCGAGTGACCTCTTTTCTATAAAATGGTAAACTGATGAAGCCTGACTAAGTGACATACATTTTATGGATATTTCATATTACATTCTGACTGTACAATCAACCCAAACAGTGAGCACAATAACCGCAGGACGTTTGTGTAAAAGGAGTAATTTAGATGAATTTTGAGCAGATTATTTCCTGTGAATGTGACATGAGAGATAAGTTTTCCTGATGTTTTAGGAACGTTTTAAACAGTTCTGTCTGTATTATGTATTTTTATTTTTATTTTTTAACAATCATCAATACTTAATAGGCATCCTTTGTTTGTCAAATTCCCCTTGACACACCACTCAATTGTTCTATTTGTTCTTTGGTTGTCCATCTTTGTAATGCAGGATGAGGGTGTTCAGCAGAGTGAAGAATCAGTGAATACAGCTGGTCTTCATTGTACTCTCATCCTGTGAGACGTTTTTAATGTTTATATCTTAAATAATGAAGCCTATACATGAATACTAACGATTTCACAAGGACACAGTGTTGCAGAATCTCCCAAACAATGGAAGTGAATGGTGACCAGTTTTCAAACATAAAAAAAACAGAATAAAAACAAAAAATGCCTCCATACTGCTCATCTGGTGTAATCCAAATCTCTTAAAGCAGCAACATGCGCATGCACACACAGTTCAGACAGTGTGCATGTGAACGTGGCTCCAGGCGAAGGATCTACAGTGAAGATTCAGGCTGAAAACATGGTGGAAATTGTATTTTCAAGTCAATTGTTCATGTTGGAGACTTGGATTACAGCAGTGTTCTGTGGACTAAAAAACTAAACCTGACCTTCAGTCAGCATAAGGATGAGTAGATAATTTTCAATTTTGGATGAACTATCCCTTTAAGTTGTTTAAAATGAAATGTACTATCAACATGTTATTGTGTAGTTTGGTACACGAGGTTTCTAATCAAAGGTGTAAAAATAATGTTGCTTGTGAATCAACTCAACAATTACTATATAAAATGTTATACCAGTTGTTCAAGAGAAAGAATTTTGGTCATGTATCACACTTCACACTATTCAGAAAAAATACCTAATTATGATCAGTTTGACTGACACTGCACTACTAATTTTTACATCAGTACTCTTATTTTCATTTAAATACATATTAAAAATGATTATGCAAAAAGTGACTCATCTCAGAGGTCTGTAAGAATCTCCTGTCCTATGACAGTTCACCAGCCATCAAAGTCAAGGCTGACTGGGAGCGTGAACTAGGGTTGAACCTGGAGGACAACTGGTGGGACGTTGCTCTTAACAAAATTCACACAAGCTAAACTCGAGCTTGTCTCACACTCATGCAATTGAAGGTGCTGTTCAGGATTCATTTTTTTAAGGTCTCTTTGACACATGTTTTGTATCAGCTGTGATAGACGTCATGCTTCATCCTGCAACCTAACTCATATGTTCTATTCCTGCCCACTGTTATCTAGCTTTGATACCATGTCAAAAAAACTCTTCATAACTAAAAATGTCTCTCCCTATAATGCCATATTTGTGTGTCCAGAAGTCTACAACTGATACACCTCCAAGCAATTACATATTCAAGCTTTCACTCCTTACTGGCAAGACGCCATCTCCTCCTCCACTGGAATTTTGACCCACATTTCACCTTAAACAAATATTGCAAATCCTGCGATTTGAAAGTTGCAGTAGGCCATATTTCAGTAACATTTCAGTTGTTCAGCCTTGATACTTATCTCCTAAAAAGCTAAACACAGATCTTACCATGTTTCTGAAGTGTGCACTGAGGGTGCCGGTGGCCTGGTGATACTCCATCACACAGTTGTTGTTGAGGATTTCTCCACTGCTTTCACTAACAGGGAAAAAAAAGGATGAACATATTCTCAGTGACTGTACAGACATGTTCAGTGAAGCAACTCACATATCTCACATAATGACTAAACCACCATGAAAATATTTCTATTTGTTTAGTAACTACCATTTAACAAATGAATTGCCTTTTAGTATCTGCTTTAGTAGTTGCTGTAATCCTAATTTATTTATTTTTGTATCAGCCAAGAGTCCACACAGTGTTTTATCAATGCATTTATCATATGTCCTCACCTGTGTGTGCTCTCATTCTTCAGCAGAGCTTTGGCCTGCTGCTCACTAACAATGACAGCCTTGACCTGAGGTGGGTTCATGTGGACGTTGAGCTTCCCACCCACCAGGAGGCGCACTGTGGCTGCAAACTTGGTCTGGGTCTTTAACACCTGAGGTGGCTGCTTTTCAATGATGAAGGTGCTGAATAGAAAAAAGGACAATGATGGTTTGGTCAGCATTTTCTCTCATGAGAGAATCTGAGTTATCCAACTGCAGTCATACTGATGTATGGGGGGGTTGGCTCAGCTAATTCCTTTAATATATTAAAGCAGGCCACATGGAAGGAATTAGAATTTGGAAACCCTACTAATTTTCCTCTACAGGCCAGAATTGCTGACAGAGGACTTGCAGCTCAATTGGAAGAGGAAAAAAAACCCTGGAGAAATCTCACAGAAGGTGGTTAAACCTTTAGACCCCTGTGGAATTCAAGAACATTGCTGCAGTTCTGTGAGAATTCTCACTTAAAAACACAGCTCTGTTATGAGAATAACCAATAGTGACATGGACGCAGGTAGTTTTAAGCAATTTATAGGAGAAAAATTGCTGCATTTGTAGTTGTAGCCTTTCTGGCCCATCCTACCAGGCATTACAAGACAATATTATATTACAAATACATCTTCCAGTAATACATATGGGAGCAAAAATGTAAACAAAACTAACCACTGCATTACAAAACACCACCATCTGTCTCTCAGAGAAAGATGAAAAAAAAATTGAAATAGATTTTAAATAAGCTGTACACTAAAAAGAACTATTTCTCCTGGTAACTAGCAAATCTAAGTTTAGTTTTATCAATCTTTGTGCACCATCCATACTCACAATATCAATACATAGTGTTGTATTACTGAACATGAATATTGTGCTGCTCCCAGTAAAAGGGGCAGTAGAAAACTCAACTCAAGTGAAACTCAATTTCAATCTAGAAAGAAGAAATCATTAATAATAATCTTGTAGAAGACGTATAACCATTAAATTGAGCAAAATGTTAACATAGTTTGGCAGACAGGCAGCCACTTAACTCAACCTCCAGAGTGTGTTATTTCAGAGCAGTCGGCTTTCATTTTCAGGATAACTCTTAACTTTACATTGACAGAAAATCGACAGTTATAACTTATAACTTAACTTATAGTGGAGGACTCGATATTGCTTGTTATTGTCTGTTTATGAGGTTGCGAGCATCCTGCGCATCCTGTGCTCCTGCAGAGCTCCTGCAGAGCTCCTGCAAAGCTGCCTGTCTGTGGCGTATCTGGGGAGGAGGGGGCGGGGGGGAACAACTCACTTCAACCACAGACTGTATATTAAACAGGAATGGAACCTATTCAATACACAGTCTGTGGCTCCAACTCTCTGTTTAGACTGCTGCACTCATTTTTGCACAAGCAATGGCTACATACTGCTCATCTGAAATGCAAAAAGGGACCCATTCTTTGAGGATTCAGAAAGATCACGTCTACCAAATGTAGAATAAATGGATTGAATTTATAACCCCAGCACAAGCAGAAAGACTTCACTAACATTTCATGCTCCCACCCTCTACCTGATGAGAACACTAGAAGTGAGTTTCACTGAGGACTGAGCTACAGGTCACAAGGACTGCAGCTTTGAAATACTGTACCTCTTGCTGTACATTGTGCATGTATATAAAGAACTGTAAAAGGGATTTATGTAAAAAATATATAAATAAAAACACTGTACACTCTGTTATGCTGCCTTTTACCAAATAAAACAATATTTTTTTTTTAAAAAAGGACACAGTGGATAAAGAGATTCTGTCAAAAAAAGCCAACAAGAGAATCAGTAAGAAGCCACAACACTGATGAAATCCTGCACCCACAGAAACCATGCTTCTTGTCATGAGCACAACATGAGCACAGCTCTCACTCTAGTTACAGCAGGACAAAATGGCTTGTAGTAATGACAAATGGAGCATCTCTAACTGACTGTGTAGGAATAGAAAGAGAAAGTGAGCATATTTGCGAGAGGGCGGGAGAGTGAGCATACAGACAGAAGTGAAACTAAGTTTAACTGGATTCAATAATTGTGCAGTGTAATACCGGTGTAGTTCTGTGGTTACGCAGCAGTGTAGATGGAACTGCACTGCACACTGAATCTCTGATAAAGGAGGAAAGCAGAGCCTACAGAGGCTGAACACAAATTCTCTAGCCTGTATGTGTCTCCTGTATGAATAAGGTAAAGTTTCAGGTGCTTGAGACAGAGGGTATATCCACTTCCACAAAGCACATGTAGACTGGACGAGCAAACTCTGTCCATTGTCACTGCAGCAGGACAGAATCTGCCTTGCAGCCTCCATACAACATGAAGTCTAACCTGGTAACCAGGGCGGAGATGATATCAGTGATGTCAGCGTTGAGTTTGCTCAGCAGCTCTTCCATGGGGCCTGGCAAAGGAAGCTGCTGGGTCAGATGTTCACAGCGCCGGATCTGCTGTCGGTTCTGCCAGATCAGGTCAGCCAGCTTCTCACACCTGGTGGACAGGCACAGGAGGGGGAGACACCACCACAGAGTGGAAGAGGAGGGGCTGGGAGTGAGTATATTATGTATAAACTGTATGTTTGCGTAGAAATCCTATTTTTTACATTTTTCTGTTCTTTATATGTATACATATAAATTATTTATGAGGACTATAATGTTTTAGTCAAGTCAACACCCTAACTGGAAGAAAAAAAAATCAGAAATTCTCCATCCTATGATACAGTATGCAAATTAAAATAGCAATTCCTGTTCAGTATGTACCAGGACTGGAGAACATCCAGTCCCCCCTCATGAGGACCCCCATTGCCTGCCAGCTGCTGCCTCCTCTTCCACTGTATGAGCTCCTCGTCAAGGATCAGAGTCTGCTGCTTCCTCAGCAGGGCCAGAGTCTTCTGGTGTTGTTCTGACAGGTCCTGCAAACACACCAGCAACCACATGCTCAGACACATTTCATATGGAACACTCAGGGCCTGATGTACTAAAGGTTTGTATGTGTAGAAACGTGTGCAAACTTGATATCACCCGCAAACACGTGTGAAAGCTGATCTTAACGGTGCGCACTGAGGATCGCGTCTTTCAAACGTGTAAGACAGCACGCACTGTCCACTTAGTACATTTGCCTTAATGAACATGCAATATGGGGCGTGTCAAATCAAATCAAATTTTATTTTATTTATATAGCGCCAATTCACAACAAAGTTGTCTCAAGACACTTTACATGTAGAGTAGGTCTAGACCACACTCTATTATCATATTTACATCCGACAATTGAAATAATTCCCACATAAGCAAGCACTTTGGCGACAGCGGCGAGGAAAAACTTCCTTTTAACAGGCAGAAACCTCTACCCTTGTGTGCAAAATACTGGGAAGACAAAATGCAAATAGGTTAATTTAGCAAACGTACTGCAATTTACCAAGCCTGAAAATAATTAGCGGTGACTGTGACTGTGTCTGTATTTAATAGGTTTGAAAGGAAGGTGCTAATCGGCCCAGCGGTGCGCACAGATGGCTGCTGTTACTGCAGCAAGGAGGAGATACTCTTATTCTTTTTTTTTTGCTGTAGCTCAACAATATGTTTATTTGTCTCTTCCACACCTCATGGGATCAGATTTCATTTTGAGCTTGCAGTCATTTTATTTTACATCCAAACTCCCCAGGGTGGAAACCAGTAAAACGCGCAAAACCCTCATTTAAATCCTGCTGTCTCCACAGTGTTTGCTCCGGTTGTCATTTACGCAATTATCCTTAGTAGATCACCCGCAAATGCACACCAACTAAATGTGCAATATGTTAGAATACACACGCAACTTAGCACTCTTTATTTGGGATCTTAGTAAGTCAGGCCCTCAGTGTGTTAACAAACACAACAGGGACCATTAGGTTAGTGGAATCTCGACAGCATGTTCACATATACAATAGTGTCCTGATTATTCTAAGATCCACTTTATATGCTGCCATGGTTACTGGTTCAGCTGTGGAAAATGACTTATTTAGACTTAGAAGAGATATTTTTACTACATCTGCACAAATTAGCATCAGAGGTAACTTACTTACACTTTGACTCAACTACTTCTGAAAAAAGAACGACAAATTCAGGAAAAATACATATTCAGGCAGGGAGAGAAACAGAAGCTTACATGAACAACAACAGGCTGCTGCTACTGCTTTTAGTGTTGCTGTGGTGCTGAAAGAGCTACTGTGAACTTACCTAATGGTGCATCTTTGAATCTGCTGCAATAATCTTTATTGCTATCACTGGAGTGTTTTCATTGTCTGGTTTATGTCTCACCGTGCAACTGTGAGACACATCATTCATGTGTCAAAGCTGTGCAGCAGATTCCTACTTTTGTCAGTAAATTTGACTTTAAATCTGTAAATATCAGTCTTCTTCTCAGTAGATTTAGTGTTCAGCTCTCAGTGTTTTTGTCTCTGTGGTTTGAAGTTTAGTTTCACTCCTGCATCACTGATTTGTACTTTCAGGTATCTGCTTTATTTTACTGTTTGATGTTTGTTTTCAGTTGGGTAGGAGTTATGTTAAGTTACTGCTGATGAATATTTCCTGATTTTGCTCATTCATAATAAAAGAGTTTAAACAACAAAATGATGGGAGACTTTTATCGTGAAGAATCTATAAGAATTGAAGTCTTTATTCACCATTTTACAGCTACTTGACTCGAGCTAAGCACGTCTTTAGTTACATGACACGTCTTCAAGCGGGTGTCCCTGTTGTAATGGAGATGCAAATCCTTGCTGTGCTGGACTGATGTCAAAGCGTCAAACCGAGTCAAACCAGGCCAGCTCATGTGTATGGTACAAGATTATCACAACCAACAGCCTAAAAAGATTGAGTGATTTACATATGGAACTACTTTTTAAGTTTGATTATAACCATTCCTTGATTTGTGAGCACACAAAATGTCCCAGCCTCTGTAATTTGCAGAGTTGCAATGTGTGTGTGTGAGAGAGAGAGAGAGATGTCTTCATACAAGCCTGTATTTCTGTAGTGTGCTGGCCTCTCTGGTGAGCCAGGCCTCCACAGTGGCCCTCTTGCTCTGTAGGGTGGTCTCCCGCTGAGTGCGCTCAGCTGGAGGCAGTGAAGACAGGCTGCTCAGCTGGGCTAACAAAGCAGGACGCAGGAGACAGAAGACAGGCAGGACATTACATACAACAGCTGCGTAACTTTTAACCAGTCCCTGACTGCAGAGCCTTTTCTACAAAGACATGTGTCAGTCAGACAGGCTGGTGATGGCTGAACTTGTCCTCCTGGCAGGACAAAGACACAAAAATGAAGCTCGAACTGAAGCTAAATTCTGGGTTCTGTGCTGCTCCAGGTTACAGGAGACTCTTTAGTATTATGATGGGCAGAAAATCACTTGGAACCACCATATCCCAAACATTGTCTTTGTTGTTTGGATCTGCCCACAACTTTTAACGTCTTTGCATGTCTTAATGTTTGTGTGTGTGTTTACCCTGGATCCGCAGGTTCTCCTGGTACTGGATGATGAAGTACTCCTGGCTGTGCTGCAGCTTCCTTAGTTCATTCTCAGTCTCCTGCGTGGCCAGGCGGAGCTCCTCAAAGGCCTGGTTGATCTGCTGGTGGCGCTGTGACAGGCTGTCCATGGCCTGCCCCCCACTCCCACAGCTGGCCTACACAAAACATTTAAAAAGATCCAGATGTTGTCTTAGTTTTTCCTTTCTGTCCTGTCAGTTTGGTTCTACCAATATCATGACACTAATGCATGTAATTATTGTTTGTGGATAAAGGCAGACAGGATTTTTCATCCTCTTTCAGAAGTGTCTGCCTCATCCCAGGCACAAATAATGACACATCAAGGACCGCCTCAACACTTACATTTGTAGCTTCTTGAACCAGCCTCTGCTCCGAGTGCAGGATGTGTTTTATGCAGCGCACCAGCTCCAAAGGACAGCGGTCATACGTGCTCTGCAAAGATAACACACACACACACACAAGATCAATTCAGTCCAATACAATACCAAGAAGTGGCCAAGCTCTCTCTGTCCATCATGTTTAGTTTAGTTTATTTTATTTGCACATTATATATATGAATATAAAAAAGACAATAAAAATAATTTTAAAAAAGTTAGAACATTGTGTAGGAGAGGCTGGAGGCTTATGAAGATACCTCCCTGATATAAGTAACAATGGTCATAGAATAGAATAGAATAGAATAGAAATACTTTATTAATCCCCAAGGGGAAATTCATTTGTCTGTAGTAGTCTCATGTATTAGTATAAGAATTATAGAGTCTGATGGCAGTTGGTATGAAAGATCTTCTGTATCTCTCTGTCCTACAACGAAGAGAGAGGAGCCTTCCACCACCATTATTTCTTTGATCCATCAAGGTATTATGCAGTGGATGATCCATGTTGTTTAGGATGGCCTCCACCGTCCTCATTGTGTCTCTCTCCACAACTTCCTC
>JAJHUR010089199.1:70426-87465 GCA_027495735.1 Lutjanus campechanus | reverse complement strand
CAAGTACAGTACAGTAGTCGTAGCTGTAAATACAGAGGAGAATAAATAGACCCATCTGGTTTGTGTTCCTGAAATGATACCCTGCAACTGTCAACAAGGGGAGAAAACTAAACATAAACAAAGACTGACAAGTTAATATCAGAGTGGCATCGTCCTTGTGGAGTCCCAACACTAAATCAAGTCACTCTAGAAAGAATTCTCCTCCACTGCGCTCTGAGAACACCAAAGACGAGGCTATCGCCATGGCAACAATGCTGATCTATATTGCTAATATAGTAGGTAGGTCACAGTGAGCTATAAAGAACTACTTTTGCTTTCAGCAGGCGCACAGCTCTGACAAAAACAGACTTGTAAATGTCATGACAAAACAGGAGGCCGAAGAAACATCACCCTGCACTCAGCCATAAATGCAATACTTGAACAACACATATAAATTTGGTGGCCAAGGTACATTTTTGGCGGTCCAAATGTAAAAGTATGTAAAACAATACATAACAAGCAATTTAATGCAACTTAACATAGCCTTCCCTAAAGGTGTAATATGCAACATTTTCCTAAAGAAAATGCACAGACTCATAAACATCATCCCCCTAAATCCATCACACCCAGTAGAGGTGTGTGGTGGTGTCTGTATCTGCAGAAACCCCGCCCTCTGCTGGTGTTTTCTTATTTTCTCATTATTTTGCTGTGTTTGTGACATGTCTGGGCTTGTTTGGCAGTGACGTGCAGCCCTCAGTCAATACAGTGCGCAGGTTTTGAGGTTAGGATCCTATAATAATGTAACGACCAATGCATTCTCCATCTCATTCCTCATCTGTGAGAGCTGCATTAAGAGTTTTACACACATAAACACACACGCGCATAGGCACAGCAGACTGAGGATCACTTCAGCTGTATTTACACAATATCCGGTGTCATTTCTGTTTTGTGTTTCTGGTTCTTCTGTAAGGATCACATTACATATACATGTGTACTGTATATCCCTTATTTAATCAGGTAAAAGCCTCACTGAGATTAAAAATCTCTTTTTCGAGAGCGACCTGGCCAAAAGGGCAGTTTGAGAAGGCTATGAACACCCAAACTTCAGTAGTCCTGACTTATCAGGGAATAAAACTGCCCACGGAGGGGGCAACCTGGAATATATATATGGAATATCTGGTAGCCACACAGTAACTTTTTGTGGCCATGAGCCATCAGGCCCTGTAGACAAAAACTATGTTCCAGTACCCATTCCAATACCTGAACTTTGCATACTAGCTGATACAGAGTAACAATCTGATACCAGTGCTTTTAGGAAAAAAAACAGCAGAGTTTGTTTCTCTCAGTTAATAATCTGCTTTGTTTTCCCCACAACTTTAAACCAGTTCAGTCCAATCCAGTTCACAATCACAACAACAACTCAAAAACTCTGCTCTGGGTGTTACCGCAGATCTGCACAAAAACAAGCCAAATCAGAAAATAACAGTGTGCATATTCACAGTTCAATAACAGAGATTACATACAACATGCACCAGTTACACATGTTACCAATGATCTGTCAGCCAGTCAATAACTTTAGGTTTGCAGCGTTGGTCTTAGCTTCACTGAAACACCAGCAACTCCTGTAGAAACTCTGAGTGGGAAAAACACAATCCACCAGATTATTCCTCCTCCTGACACAGATTCCAGAGACCTGCTTACCATAAACTGGCTACAGTAATGCAGGCTTGCCACTGCCTGATGCAGAGGCAAAGCTGGCGTGTCTTGTCTCCACTGACAATAACATTTGGCGAACAGGATGCTGTTGGGAAGGTTACTGTTTTGAGGATAATAGATGGTGTGGATACTCGCCAATGCCCGATGCCGCATTTTAGGCAGTATCGGAGGTACTGTCCGATGGGATCATGCTGGAACAACCCCACATAGTATCAGTCAAACAGCAGACTGTATTCCTCAGATACAGGACAAGGAGGCGGTGAGGTAAACCACAATCACCGACCTTAGACCTTTTTCCTCCAGTGTGACTCAAGGCCGTTTAATTCAGCTGTCAAATGCACCGTGTAAGTCATGGAACAACACTCAGAGTTTACTGTAAGTAACACAATGAAGTGAGGACATGACAAAGAGATGATTAAATTTCATTTTCATCATCATCATCAGACATGTGACTTGATAGCATGGCTGCACACACTGGCCTCTCTAATTCACAGCCTCCCCCACCACCACCACCACCACCACAGACGCTTCCAGAGGACTTTTATGAGGCACAGAGCAGAGAAGTGAGCCTCTGTTTGTCTGCATGCACTGCAGTACAGTAGCCCAGAGCATTGCTGTAAAGGAAGCAGCCACAGATTGGCAATTAGGGCAACACCACACACACACACACACACACACACACACACACACACACACACACACACACACAGAACAAGGGGGTTTACAAACCTGCCTGTGGAGATGACTGCCCAACTGTCCCAGAAACTACTGAAGCCTACTGTAGCTGCTCTCAATAGCTGCTTTCACTGTGTCCCACACTTTTAGAAATACAAGTGATAACTAGAACCATAAAGGGTTCTTCATCTTGTCTTCATAGGAAAACCCTTTTTTGGTTCCTGGTAGAACCTTTTATAAAGGTTCCTCTTGGAACTCTTTCAGAGAGTTCTTCCTCGAACCCAACATAAAGGCTTATGCCTTGAGCCATCTGCGAAAGGTTTCATCCAGAACCCTTATATAGTGTAATGGTTCCACTCAGAACCCTCTCTGGGGGCTCTATCTAGAATCTTTCACATTCTAAGGATGCTAAAAGAACCCATGCAGGGGCTTCTACCAAGAACTCTTTCATATTCCAAGGGTTTCATCTAGAACCCACCACGGGAGTTCTACCCAGAAACCCTTTTTTATTTCAGTTTTTAATTGAGAACCCACTGAGGGGCCGAGGGGGTTCTACCGAGAAGCCTTTTATATTCCAAGGGTTTCATCTGGAACCTACCCAGAGGGTTCTACCGAGAAACCTTTAACATTCTAAGGGTTTAATCTAGAATCCACCCAGGAAGTTCCACTGAGAATCCTTTTATATTGCAAAAGTTTTATCTAGAACCCAGCCAAAGGACTCAACCAAGAGCCCTTTTATATTCTGGGGGTTTTATCTAGAACCCACTCAGGGGGTTCTGCCAAGAACCCTACCCTACTGTGGTAAAAAATAACCCTTTTTGAAACAGTTCCTGAAGGACTTCAACAATCGTTGAGGAACTTGTTTGGATGAAAAGGTTTCTTAATGGAACCCTTAGTGTTGCAAAGAAATCTCGACAAAGTATTTCTTCGAAAAAGTGTCTTCAGAAGCAAATGGTTCTGGGTAGAACCTCAGCCCTGAAGAAAGAACCCTTTTGGAACCCTTATTTTTAAGAGTTTCATGTTAAAAACTCAATTGGCTGTTGTGCAACATGATCAGGCCAAAGCTGAGCAGCAGCGTCCATCTTTTTTTTTTCCCTCTAACCCCTAACACACCTCCACCAGCGAGGGGAAAAAACTACTCCAGCTCTTTCCATTCCCACCGGGGGTGGGGGTGTAGGAGGGTGGGGGGACGTCCTCACAAACACAGGTCTGCTGCTTCGTGAGTCATCAGCACCCAAAGCCTGAAATAGCATTTTCAAAACAAATTTCGATCATTTCCCGTCCTGAGAAGGCCATACGAAGTGAGGATTATGTAGTTTAATCTTATGGATCAAGGTCTGATCACTCTTCATTCTGACTAAAGGTCTCTGAAGTGTGAATGCATTGATTACGTTACCATATATTGATTGGTGGGGTCAACCAATCATTATTGTGGACAGGACTGGTTAAAAACCAGCCATTTGACTGACTGGATGATTGATTAATTGCTGACTGATTGATGACTTAGACATTAAAAGGTGTTGACTACATTGTGTTCAGCAGCTAACCATATACCAACCTTCACTGTTAAAAGTGATTCAGGGGAACTGTTACCACAACTTAATTAAATGTAAGGTAACGTTTCTAATTTATTGATTTAGATACACCTTTTAATTTGCAAATATTATTTTGATGAGTTGTGTTGACATAATAATGTTCACAATTACATAAACATAATATTGTGTGTATTTTTGACTGAAATTTCTGTATTAATTGGTTTAGAACAAAATTCAAGTTGCAGTAACTTAAGAAATTTGGATTGGCTGATCTGTTTATTTGTAATTTGTGGGAATATCATGTGTTCCAATACATAACTTCAACTTGTTTTCTTTGTGTGTGTGTGTCAAATTAATTTTTGAAAAGCTACATGAACAGAAATATGCTAAAGCTAAAAACTGCTTAAGAGAATCTGAAGCAACTTAATTTTCTAAAAGGTTGTCAACTTAAAAAACTTGTGTTCATAATTATGGTTACTACGAACATAACACTTAAAAATACCTTTTAAAAAATGTGGGCAAAACTAGTTGGAACAACTTAATTTTATGAGTAATCAACTTAAAAACAAATTAAAAATACATTTAATTGAAGAGGAAAAGCTAATTCTCCTAATTTTGTGTAATTTGTCGGTTGAACATAATCTCATTAGAAGTTGTCATAACTTAAAAAGATTGATGCAAACTGTTTTGAGAGAACACATGTGCATGCATATACTTACAACCATGCACATACACTATTCTGTCGCTGAGCCTGGTCGTTTCACTTTACAGAAACCCATCTACAGCAGCAGCACCGACCACAAAATTACTTTGACACTTAACTCATGTCAACATTCTCATTACGCTGTGATCTGCTAACGTTTTTACAGCGTGCTGCAAAGTGTTCCACTGCGACTGCACAAAAACATTCAGCAGCTACCAAAAACACTGCCCACCAAATCATCCCCGCTCCCAAATAAAAAGCTGTAACACACAGTGAGCGAGCATTTCACAGGCAGCTAAATCACACCTCTCCTGGCCACAGAATTACACCTCTGGAAAAGCCAGCTACCCCAACAGAATAACAGGAGGAAGTGGTGAATGCAGAGCAGGTCTACTCGATCCAGCTTTTCCAGTGTACACATGCACGTGTTTGTTGGAAAAGAGGGTGTTTTTGCTATGAGAGGAAAATGGGAAAATTAGAGGGAGGACAGGTTCCCTGTGGTAATGTGTATATTTTTCTATGGGTGCATGTGTCTAGAGCTATGACTAGGGCTGCATATCGTTTAAAAGTTATAATAACGGTACCCTTAAAGTGATACCAATGCCAATGGAGTCCTTCACTTTTTCTTTTCTTTCTACTTCTTTCAGTGCTCATCATGTAACATGAAGCATTCCTGATGCCACCAGCGTGTAGCAGAGCCATACTTTCACATGTATGATGGCATCTCAGCACACTGCGCTCCACTCCGTCAGATACACCGTACTTGACTTCACCACACCACTGACTGTATGCATTGTATCTGCTGTGGCAGAGCCAATCATAATCACATGTTGCATTAATTCACTTGTGGTGATTGGCTGTGAGCAAATCCATTTTTTTTCAAGATTTGAGCACAAAAAGGATCAAGTATCGTTTGACCAGAGGAGTTTCAATATTACTTGGTACTGGGTTCCGATATTGAGTACGAAGCCACAATTGATGATTATTTCAATTATTTAATAATCTATGGATGACTTGTTTGATTAAACATTTTATTGTTTTATCTAAATACAGCCCTAAGCTACTGTATTTAATTTACAATGTTAAAAATGATTAATCAGTTAATAGTGCTTAAACAAGAACAAATTCTGCACTTTTCTTTGAAAAATGACAAAAACTTCCGATACACTATGGACAAAGAAAAAGAGGTAGAGGGTTGCAATGGGTTATGACATTTTCAAGGTACTATAACGGTCTCAGAAAATATAACAGTTTCACGGTATGAGAACGCGAACATGAGGGTTTTTTTTTTTTTTGGTTGAATTATGGCAGAATTTAGTTTTTGATAAAACTAGACTTTAATATCATAGATAAGAAAATGTACATGCTATGATGAACATCAATTTCCATATCATGCCTGCTGTGAAACAGGGCTGCAACTGCTGTTGGAAAATGAGGAAGATTGCAATCAATGATGACATTTTTAACTGAATGCCTGGTGTTAAATGTGGAGGCTTTGCATCAATCAGAAAACAGTCATGCGTGTTCCAGGTAGAACCAGGTTGTGAAAGAAGTAGTTATCAGTTTTAAGCTTGTGACAAAAACCTAAGATAATACAAGTATGTCGGTTTCTTTCTAGATAAAAATAGGTAATTTAATGATTTTTTTTATCCAAGTTTGACTCATCTCCTCGTGTCATGACTGTTTCAGCACTACTTCCTCCCACTCTTTGCTACCGCATGCTTTCACTTTTCATAAACTTTCCAAAAAATCAAAAGTATAAAACTAAACTTTTTCTGTCCTGTGGCCCCAGACTCTCTGTGGTAGTATAGGTGAGGTGGAATGGTGCCCATTGCACCACCCTGCATCTGCTCCAGACAGGATGGATGTCAGCATGCAGAGGGGAGTGTCCATGAGGCTGCTGACAGTCAAAGTGTCCCAGAGCGGGACAGCCCTGCCCGGTACAGGTCAACGTGTTGCCCAATCCAGTCTGGTTCAGTCCAGTCTGGTTGGTCTTATCAAGAAAGGGTGTGTAGATCTAGTAAAGGGCTGGACTGGTGAAAAAGAAAGGTTGGGGGCGATGAACCAGCAGAGTCACTTCTCCTCTGTGCTGATACACACTGGACTCTTACCAACATACACACACACAGACAAAAAGGTCACTGTGCACTCAACACCGACGTGTCTTCTTTGACGTCAGAATCATTTTCAAAATGTCACTTGGCTCCTGAACGGCAGCGTCAGCAATGGGAGCTCTCCAGCGAGGAGCATCTGAGGCAGCAGCTTCTGTCAGTCCGTCTCAACTTTAAGTGTTTGACACTTGGTCACTGGGCTGCAAGTTCTAAGATGAGTCACTCAACTTTGTAAAATGAGAATACCTTTCAATGCCAATGTGGGAGAAGCCTAAATTAACGTTTATGTAGGAAGAATGGAAACCTAAATCACTGAAACTTTTTCAAGCTGAGGACTGAATTAGCTAAGACATGTGAGAAAGAAGCCAAGACATACCAAAGACCATGAACTCACACACACACACAAATCACTGTACAAGGAGAGGCCTGTTATAGAAGCCAGGTGTACTGTACACTAGACAGACTAATAAAGGCTCCTATTTCCTCTCTAATGGCTCCAGTATTTCCCCTAACAGCTCTGCACTGCAGCGCTCTGAGCCATGTTAGTGTACCCACACAGGAGACAGCAGGACTGCCAGGGCCAGCGTCATATACACATATACAGGAGGCTCGTCTCGTCGCTCAGACCACAAATAGAGATGTTGACATACTGCTGCATGCAAACTGTCTTCATGTAGACTAAAGTGATTTAATTAAAACAGCCAGCTAGCATTATGGTGCTATAATCCATCTGAGCCAACATCAATCTACAGATAGCAGACTTTCTCCCCTGGGAATAAAATCTGCAATCATTACGATCCATTATGTACTCCATAACATGCAAGTCATGCACACACAAGACGAAGGATCAAACGAGCCTTTTGTGGTCTTTGCAAATATATAGATCTAATTAGGTATGCAACGAACAAGTATTTTCATCATTAATTAAGCTGTTAATTATTTTCTTGATGAATCAATCTGTTTTAAAATGTCAGGAAAAGTTAAAAATACAGAATACAAAAAATTAAATACAGACTTAAATGCTAATACAATTACTAAACTAGACAGGTAATGTTTAACAGTTTGGCATAAAAAGAATGACTTAAACACTGAATTGATGCCGGTTAATTTTCTGTTGATTGACAAATCTAGAAATTGACTGATTATTTCAAGTCTGGATCCAACAAGCCAGATTTTAACCAAAGTAAAAATAGTTATCCTATTAGACATTATTATTCAAGTTTCCCAAAGTAAAACAAGCCATACTATATACAGTTTTATTGCCCAGTAAACTCAAGACTAAAGCGGGTAAGTTCTATGATTGAGCTTTTGCCTTCTCACTCGTCAGATTTTTTTCCCCCTGAATTTGAATTGTTTTGTTCTGATCAATTACCACAAAGCAAAAATCGATTCATCTCTGTCACTTTCTTGAAGTTGAGTCTGACAGAAACCGGCCCATCTAGTCTCATTATAAATCTAATTCACAATAGTCTAAGTTGTGTGCTTTATCATAAATATGTGATGATTTCTTGGTGGTAATACCATGGTAATCTTGTTGTAACATCTCAGCAGAGTAAAAGAAAGCCTTGAATGATGAATAAATGATGAAGCAGGTTATTTATTTTTTATTTTTTTCTTGTAACCCAAAAGCAACAACAACTCTGACAGGCTGCAACTCCATTAAATTATATACAAAAATTAGTTGGCTACATAGTTGGCTACATGGCTACAGTAACAGTGTCTCCACTTTCATCTTACACTCTCCATGTTCAGTCTTTATAACTACAAAGTTCCCTTTTTATACCAGCGATTTTTCCGTTATTTGTCACATCTGATCAGAGTCTTTTCAAAATCAGGTACTTCCAGGTTTAAAGTAAATGTCAAAATAAAAGCCATAGAACAAAATAAGCTTATGAATTCAAACTTCAGGGCCGCCTGGTTAGCTCAGTTGGTGCTGGTCCACCCCATGTACAGTACTGAGGCTGTGAGTCCTCTGCAGCAGCTGTGGGTTTGACTGCATGCTGCATGTAGTCCCCCTCACTCCCTCTCTTGTCATATCTGCAGCTGTCCTATTGGTTGAAGGCATAAAATTTAAAAAGAATTCAAACTTTATACACATTTGTCATGAACTCACTGGCGTCATCTACACTTATACTTATTCTTGTATCTACCTTGTTCATGACTGGCTTGCATATCATCTTTCACATGACCACCGGCTAAATCACAGCCCTTGTTGAATTTCTATAGAATGAGCTGCAGAAAACCACAATCGCCTGCAGCAGGCAGCTCTGCCCACCTGTCATCTATCACCTGTGTCACCTGCAACAGCTTGTCTCTCAGGGGTGGGCTGAAGGATGAAGCAAGGAATTACTGAAGAGGGCTCAATTAAAGGACTGCTATTATCGCTGCTACTTGTCGTCTGTTGGTCAAAAACTGAAGTGATTCACCACAATAATGTTCGATGGTTTTTGAAATATAAATTTATGGGATAGTTTGGATTATTTAATGTGGGGTTGTATAGGCAACTTTGTCAGTGTATTGCCTACATTTTCTATGCATTCTTGGTGTTTTACTTTACCGTCAGACAGACCTTTCTGATGGGAAGCTGCAGTTAACAAGCTAAACACCACTCTCTCCAAACCAGCCAAACTCCATAAGTGAAATCAGTCATTTTATCTTGCAGAACACAGAAGTTGCTGGTCTACCACTGCCTCGATCTGCTGGTTTGTTTGTCTTATTTTGTGACTTTGGTTAATCTAACCTTTTATGACACCAAAGTCACACACTAATGCAAACAAACTAACTATCGAGGCAGTGTTACATCAGCAACGCCCGTGTTCTGCAGGGCAAAATGACTGATTTCGCCTATGGAATTTGGTTGGTTTGGAGAGAATGAAATTCGGCTTATGTAACAGAGGTTTCACATCAGAAAAGACTGACTGATGGCAATGTAAAGCCACAAAAATATTCTACATATATTATACGCTTAAACTGATAATGATTCTTTTTTAGGTGGACTTTTTTTAAGGTTTCTAAAATACATTTTGTTGCCGACCCTGTCCACGGCAGTACATTGCTTGGCTTCTGTGCGGGTACTCCTCTCTGCTTCGCCAAACTGGGAGCGTGCCGACCTCCATGTACTGCAGCTAATACACTAACTATGGATAGCTTATACAACCCCACGTCAAATAATCCAAACATCAGTTTAACATTTTCTAGACTTCCACTCGGCTGCAGTTGGCTTGATCTCAGTACATATTGCAACAAGTAACATATAAGGTAAATGCTACAAAATATGCTCTCCCATTTCCACATTTCTACATTTTTGCTGCCGAGAAACATCAGTCAAGCTTTGTGAACTACAGAAACTTGGAGATCACCAAGAACAGCTTACTGTCTTGAAATTTACCATTTATGGTAGCTCTCCAGTTACTGCAGGCAGCCCCATGTGTTCACAGGTACTGACTTTCCACTTTACGAGGAGACATTAAAGTTCTCCCCTGAAGTGAATATGGCAGGAAAGGATTATCCAGTCAAACATCCCTAAAGGACAATATATAAAATAAATGTTAGCTGTTAGCTCATGTGCACACAAACAAGCACATAGACATAAAAACACATGCACTCACACCATGCCCTGCGGCAGAAATTCATTAAATATCTTGTTACTGGCCTCTGGAAGCCATCCCTCATCGTCTCCAGAGCAGTAGGACACAACTACAAAGACAGCTCCAGCGTTAACACTAAAACCTTGTGCGCTTTTGAAGTGAGCAGCGGTTTTAAAACTGGGGGAAACGATAATTAGAGGCAAAAGACCTCTTCTCCTGAAGGAGATCAAATCAAAAGATGAGAGATATTACTCTGGATTGAATTTGCTGGGAGGGGGAGTGTTGTTAGTGACTGTGTATTTGCGTGAGATTTTTTTTTTCTATTCCTGCTGTCTGGTGCCAGAGTCTCTCACAAAGACAACACACATGCTTCACTGGAGACAAGAGAGCTCTTAACACTTTCCGACTGCCCGCGCAGACCGAATGGAGAAGTTAAAAAGGACACACACGCACACAGGCATATGCACGCGAATTACTGCAAAACAAAACACTTGTGTCTTGTCACTGTCCAACCTGAAGAATGTCAGCGAAAGTTCAAACTGAAAGCGTAACATCTGACAGGAAGTGTGCTGTATTTAGGCGGCTGCGAGATAAGACACATAAAACACACGTTCCTGTTAAGATAGTGGCAGCGGTGTGTGCTGATCCATCATTATCTAATCACTTGACATTTCTGTTTTTCTGCTGAATCCCACTATTATCATGCCAACATTACAGGAAATGCCAACACCGTCACACTAAGTGGAGGGAGACCCCTCTTTACCCACGGTGCCCTGGGTAAAGAGGAAGTTGTGGGTATAATTACCAGGGTGATGGAGTACACTAATCGGGGTGACTGTTAACAGTGGTATCTGCATCTGTGTGTGTGTGTGTGTGTGTTTTTTTCTGTTTGCGTGTGGCTCAGTCAGTATCACCACAAGTTCTCCAGTAGCTCTGACCAATATAGAGCACTTCCTTCCTCTTGATTCAACCAAGGAATGAAAAGAAAACCACCAGCATGACTTTGATGAGTTTAAATGTACAGGAGGTGGACACAATGATAGGAATACCTTCACAATGGCTTTATAGTATTGGACAGTTAGAAAATATTAGAAAAAAAAAATAAGACTTAAGTTTTCAAAAGTGTGTATTCGAGTTTTAAATTTACCTGACAGAATCAAAAAAGACTTGACTTGGACTTTGACACAATGACTCGTGACTTAACCTGGACTTGAGCATCTTAACTTTAAAATTCTTGATCCTCCAAGCCTAAAGATGAAAAAGTATGTTGGTTAAAAAGTGTGCCATGAATCAGTTAATTTCCCTTCATTTCCTGAATCAGCTAACGTTGACACTATTCATTCTCAGCAAGTCAAGTCAAGTCAAAGCAACACATAGATCCACTTTTTTTAGCCAATTAAAAAAATGGCAAGTCAGGTTAGTTAGCCAGATAATCTTTAAGTAACGTTAGCTTAACAGCTCTGTGACTTTGTAAATCAATGCAGCTAAAAACTCACTGTTACACTGTGACTTGTTTAGGACTTGAAACTCGACTCTACTTGCCACTTGTAGTTGCACAAAAAATGATAGGTTGCAGCTAATATTTATGTAGTTAGCAAGCTAATGTCAGTTAAGCCAATGTTAGCACAACTATAGCTATATAACTTTGTAAATAAATTGTCAAGTCAAGGCTAATAATAGCATAGTTAATGTGCTAATGCTTAACTAACATTAGCTTAACAGTTAAGTAACTTTGTAAATCAGTAAGACTGGAAACTCACTGATACATTATGAATTATTTAGGACTTGAAAAGTTGTGCAAAAATAGGAGGTTGAGGACAATATTAACATAGTGAGCTAATCCTTAGCTAATGTTAACTTGACAGATAATCAACTTGTAAATCAGTGAGGCTGGAAACCCACTGTTAGATTATGACTTGTTTAGGACTTGAAACTCAAAGTTTAGGACTTGAGTGGAAAGACTTGAGACATACTTTTGACTTGCTTAACACTGACTTGGTCCTACTTCTGCTGGTTTTTAAGGAAGATGTAACTAATGACTCCTGCCCTCACAGTTTCACAGACCCACCCCTGTATTAAATACTTGTGGACGCTGTGGGTTAAAGACATCCTTTCCTTTGGCTTTCTCTAAAAGTAAACCTGTCCAGACTTAGGAAAAAGGGTGAAACATGACTCACTACTTTTTCCACTGCCCAGGGGTTCCAGGATTTTTGCCTTTCACACGAGGTTACTGTGTGAGTCTTTGTGTGCTGGCCTTGAGTACGGGCGGTTTCTACATGGCAGCTTTACCATAAATACCAGCTTATGGTGTTTATGGCTTGACTGACAGCTTATGATGAAGTGTTTTTGTTGAGACTGTGTCACAGAGGTGCTGATTCAGTTCATTTTTTTCACTTTTGACTTAAGACCACCTTTGGCTGTTGGACTTCTAGAAAATTAAAGGACCAGTGCACAGGATTTTGTGGCATCTAACTCTGAGCTTGCAGCTTGCAAAAACCTTGTCCCACTCTCCCCTTCCAAGAATGGAGGAGAAACACGGGCAAAATGCAAAAGGCTGTATCTACAGCCAGTGTTTGTGATACTGTAGAAACATGGCGGTTCAACATGGCAGCCTCCATAGAAGAGGACCTACACCCTCTATAGATAAAAACAAAAACACATCAGTTCTTATTTTCAGGTGATTATGTTCTAATGAAAAAGCACTTCTGAATATTATGTCAGATTTCTGCCATATTCTGTCAATAAATCCCCATAAATCTTACAAACTGGATCTTCAAATAACTTTGCACTTGTAAAAAAGCATTAATAATTTCAGCATGGACAATTCGGCATGCTTTGAAAACTCAGATAAAAGCTAATGATTGTACGACACTGGCACTGTTAACAACCTGTTATAATTTGACTGTACAGCTCTTTTTCTTGATCCTGTGGTTTTGTTCTCAGTCTTTTTCATGTGGTGTTTCCATGACTTTGTCCATCCTATGTGTATGTAAAATTACCCCACTTCAAGGACAGCAAGATTAGGACTCCACTACCAGCAGAGGCTTGGATATTCTTGATTCCTGATACTCTCGGCTCGGAGGTCAGACTTTAATTACACTTAAAATAAATCCATCTAATGGGCATGATTATGTTGATATATGAGAGGCCTGTTTCTACACTAATACTCCCACCAATCTAAGAGGATCAGACCGCTCTGACGCCAGTGAAGCCTGCAATGATCCAGGAAATGTAAGCAGCTGTACAGCTGCACAACACAGGCGTCGGTCGCACTACTACTCCAGTATATATGTCGGCCAGACCCTGTGGCTGCTTGGCTCAGCACCATCGCCATTGATCTGGGTCAAAAGGTCGTTGATTAGAGCGAGTCTCGCAGTCTCTAGGCAATGCCACAGTGTCTGCCACACACTCAGCCTCAGCTCAGCTCACACAGCTGCTGCCGGTCGTCATGGAAACACTCAGACTCCCTGCTCCTTAAGACAACTCCCTAGTCAGCTAAATTATAGTGGGCCAAAAAATCCCTAAGAGACTGAATATAAACATACCAGCGCCAAATAACTGAGAAAATACAGGAGTAGTGGTGCGCAATCGGTTAAGTGGTTTTTAAATCACCGTTGAGGTCATGCAGTCGTGCAATGACATCATTGAGCTAGTAGTGGTCATCACTGTGCCACTTATAGTCAATACCGCTCCTTTAGCGAGCGCACATTGATTCAAAGTTGGGACGAAAACTGTCTGTTTTATCGGAAAGACAGCACGGGAGGCAATGAAGTGAAAAAACATTGGCACTGTTCGCTGCTCACTACATTACTCACCACACATCACTTGTTCAAGGAGCCAGAGGGCTCAGCTCTCACTCCTAATTACCCACTGTAGTACAGATGAAAGAGAAAACTAAACAAACGAGAACTGAAGACACACACGTACACGCTCAAATCCCACTCAGAAATTCTCTGAAAAAAAAGAAGAAAAAAAAAAAACACTGCGGGGAATCCGAGAATCAAGGCAGCAGAAAATTGCCCCCAATGTACGTCCTTAATAAAACATGCAGACCAGCATGTATATTTCAGAGGGCATCGAGAATTAGCCCACATTCAGCAGACAGCTGCGAGCCCACACACCCAAACATAACCCAGACAGAGGTTTGGTTTGGTTTGGATGAAAACATATCTGCATTTTGTGAGGCAGCAGCAGCACCTGCTACGGACACTCGTACACAAACTGAAATACGCAGAAAGCAAAGGCAGATCTGAATTTGAGTGTAAACATGCTCATCCCCACGTTAATACAGCCTACATATTAGTACGATTTAGAGCAACTCACCAGCTAAACTGAGTTTGCCATCTGCCTTCGATGTTTCCTCTGTTCTCCCCCTCTCTCTGTGAAATCTCAGTAGATCCTTTCGTCTAAAAACATAAACAAAAAATAAAAGCAGCAGCAGCAGAGTCCAATCCAGTCCAGTGCTGAGCCACGAGCAGCCTGGATGTTTTACTCTCAGGGAGACGGCAGCATGAGTCTGCTGCCTGCTGCTACTCCTGTTCCCTCATCGACTCTCTCTAACCACCACCACCACGCTGCTTCTCTCTCCTCCTCCTCCTCTTCCCTCCTCCCCTCCTCCTCCTCCTCCTCTTCCTCCTCCCCTCACCCTCTACAAACGCACTGTCCCTGCCCCAAAAATCCTGCCCTGCGCTCTCCCTGCTCCTGATCCCCGCACCATTCAGAGCAGCAGGACTAAACAATGCCTCCGCCGCCGCCGATCTGAAAGGAACCCAGGAGCAGTTCTCAGCCGGCAATAATGCCGCCCAACTGTCACCATGGAAACTAATGACGGCCCGCTAGAGGGAGGGAGGGGGTAAAAAAAAGGGGGGGAGATGGAGAGGGAGGGGAGAGTTAAGTGAGAGGGAGAAGAGTGGAGGAGGGAGAGAGGAGAAGAAGTGGCTGAATGAAAGATGGGGGAAGTGTGTGTGTGAGTATCAGTGAGTGTGCCTGCGCAGTTGTTGCATGAGTGTGTGTGTGAGGATATGAGTGAACTGGAGGGGAGGGGAGGGATGGTTTTGGAAGAAATTTCTTCAAAACATGGACGACCACAGAGGTGGAGTGGTTCTTCTTAAGGCTGCAACTAATTATTCTCATTATTGATTCATTGTTTAGTCTATAAAACATCATCAAATTAGTAAAAGATGCTTAAAGGTAGAGTCAGTAGGATTTGTTCGAGCTGCTCCTCAATGCAGCAGGTAGATAGTTGATTGTTTAGTATCATTTCCAGGATGTATACATTGTTTTTAAGGAAAATATTGCATATGAAGCCTGTAACACAATTCTCCTAAACTCAAAAATATTTAACATAAAATTATGTTAAAGACAGAAAAGCAGCAAATATCCACATTTAAGATGCTTTAACTTGCAAATGTTCTTCAGTTATCAAGAATGTTGCTGATTATTTTTCTGTGATCTACCAATCAATCAATTAACCTGTTTCTGTAGTTCTTTCCTGTTAATAATTAGGATTTCAGATGTGTAAACAATAGGGATGTAACAATATACTGGATATCACGATACCACGATTAAAAAAATGTTTTGATACAATATCAAACTGTGATGATATCTAGTGTGATATTACATGGTTAATTATTTTATTTTATTATTTGTGTTTTATTTCATAAAGGGACGGCTACTGACTGCTGCCTTGTTGTTGTTTTGCAATTGACCCTTCCTAATTCCTGCCCCTTTTTGCTCTGTTCAGCAACAACAGTTGAGCCAGCTTGGTACCCAGCAGAACCTTGGTCAGTGTTCTCACTCTCTGTTTCCTGTACTTGGATATGCTATATGTGAGGCCTGAGAAAACAAATTGTGGACAACATAGCTAATCTATATCACTCATGAGTTAGTTACATCTGAAAACTAATGCTGGCAAAACACTAGCTAACATGCTAGTTAATCTACATTGTTAGTTAGCTAGCATTTTGCTAACATTAGCAAACTGATGTGACCATGCATAAATATATGTCACTTTTACAGGTCCTCCAAGCAACATGTTTTAATCATGTTCAAAATTTGGGTTTCTTTTCAACATAGACAAGCCAAACACATAACATACAGGAAACAGGAAAGGAGAAAGCTGACTTAGGTTCCACCTGGTACCAAGATCGCTCAGCTGTTATTGGAGCACAGAAGTTATTGTACATGCTTAGGTCATTGCTGGCTACTTTTATTTTATTAAAGATGGAAAGAAGAAGCACTTTATGTTAAAAGGAAAAACAAATTTTATCCAAACAAAAAATGCCGTGCAAATCAGATTTATTATTTAAAAAACTTTTTCATGTGGTATTATCATACATTGAGTTTTTTGTAACTTAACATCCCTACTATTAATTCATTGTTTAGTCCATAAAACATCAGAAATTAGCAAAAGATTATTTCTCTGTAAAGGCAACAAATATTCAGCTCTAGTGCAAATAATGATATAACACAGGGTAACCCGCTATATTGAATTATTTTCATGTGAATTGACTCATCATCTGACCTTCTGTAGTATTTCTTAAAAATAATTTGTATTTCTGGCGTGTAAATAATGAATGTTGCTGTATCCCTTGGGGAGCCACTTTGCTACACGTCTCTGTGGAGTACATCCGTGTCTCTGTGCAGCTTCCCCCCACAGACGTGTGGATCACAAAAGCTGCCAGGATGACGCGCCCAAGCTGCTCCAGCCCTCTTCATATGCACATATAATTAC